>JAZKJV010002462.1:0-197615 GCA_037367405.1 Ottelia alismoides | reverse complement strand
TGGGAGGCTCGGCGCAAGGGGCGCTTCGAGCAGGGGAAGGATCAGACTGGGGGGAAGGGGATGAGATCGGTGGTCTTCGAACAAAGCACGCGGGGGGGATCTTCGTCGCAGAGTTGCAGGTCGGGGGACTTGCTGACGGAGGCGGGCAGGGGTGCACCGGGGGTGGCTTCATCTCAGGGTTGCAGATGGGTGGGGCGGGCTTTAAAGGCACTTCTAGCTTCGTCGCAAGTTTGCTGGGGGGTGGCGGTGTTGGGGGCTGACCAAGGCGAGTGGTGGTTGGGGGAAGGCTCAACGCAGGGGGGCTCGACGGGGGAGGAGCGGGTACCGGCGGGGTGGGGGGGGGGGGGGGGGGGGGGTTGGCAGGGGCGCACAGGGCGGTGGCACGGGAGTTCGTGCTTCGGCGGCACGTGGGCCGGGCGGTGGTTGGGGGCTAGCCGATGGAGGGGAAGGCTCGACGCTGGGGGGCTCGACATGGAGGAGCAGGTGGGCGGGGCGGGGGGGGGGGTGGCAGGGGCGCACAGGGCGATGGCACGGGACTTCGAGCTTCAGCGGCGTGCGTGGCGATGGTTGGGGGCTGACCGATGGAGGGGAAGGCTCGACGCAGGGGGCTCGACAAGGGAGGATCGGGTGGGCGGGGCGGGCGGCGGGGGCCTTTATTGCATATCGCGAGGGAGGGGGAGATGGCAAGGGCACACTGGGCGGTGGCACGGGAGAGGTGGGGAGCTCGACGAGCTACGAGGGTGGAGGATGACCGATGGAGGGGAAGGCTCGGCACGGGGGGTTTTGACCGGGGGACTCCAAGGAGATGGTCGACTGGATGATCGGCAGGAGGAACTGCTGCTTGGGGGGGTGTTCGAGCAGCTGCTTGGCATGTTTTGTAAATAGGAATGAGCTTCAGGGTCAGTTTGGTCTTTCCAACGGAAATCGTGAACTATAACGAGGGTCCCAAACGGAATATAACACATGGTTATGCCATGTAAGAGTTAACCATTACTCGGGGTTTCTCATGTAATTCATGATTATGCAGGATTATGATTGTAATTGCGGAATTACTCAGGGTTATGGGTGTAAAATCCCTTCATTAAAAATTATTAAAAAAATGGAAGCAAATCAATAAAGTCAAGTAGCATCCTCATCTCCATTTCAGCATCTATATTTCTCAATATAGAAGTAATGTATATAAGGGATCAAGATGTTCTTTTAAAGGAGTACAGTTTTGCATTTGGGGGATAAGAAATGTTGATTTACTAGCTACTTGTTGGTTGAAGACTTTGTTATGTAAACACTATCTAATCTTAACCACAGACTCGTGACGACACTCACATCTATTATCGTTACAACGATCTCGTCTACTATTGTAAAAGTCGGCCGACTAATTGAGTCGGGGGCTCGACTTGGCCTAATCAATCGTTAGTCTAGTAGACATGATTACTCGATCGGCTACTTATAACTAATTTTAACATAGAGTTTTGGGGGATCCAGTAACCAGATTTGGGGGGGATATGGGTTACTGTTCGAACAATAACCCTTACCTAAACCCATCGCCTAAGCTCCTCTGCCTCCTGGAACCCACGCACCTCCCCTCCTGGGATCTGACCTCCTCAGCATTGACACCTCCTCCTCGTCGTCATCGGCAATGATTCGATGAGTCCTCTTGGCACCGGTCCTCTGATGTCCACTCCTTTACATCGCAACTCCCTCTTCTCCACCTACTTCCGCCAAGAACGGGTTAGGGTTTTTTCCAAGTTTTTTTGTTTTTTGTTTTAGCTTGGTTAAATGCTTAAACTTAGATATTCTTGTTGATTTGCATGTTGGTTAGCTTGTTAGGTTTTTTAGGAGTAAAAACTTAGATATTCCTGTTGATTTGCATGTCGGTTAGCTTATATATGGTTAGCATTGTGTTTGTTAAGCTGTAAATATTGGTTAACTTAGATATTTCTTGTTGATTTACATATTGGTTAGCTTATTTTTCTTTTGTGATTGTTGATTAGTTTTGTGTTTGTTGATTAGTACCTTGTGAGTTTGTTGATCGGTAACTTCAACTTGTGAGTTTGCTAAATCTATGAATATATACGAGAGTATATGTATTAAAATTTGCTTTTTAAATTTAAAATAATTAAAGAATTCAATACAGAATAATGTTCGCCTAAATCCAATACTCTCATGACTGCTGATGAATCCTTAGTCAGGGACCCTGCCGATCGAGTACCGAGTGCTAACTTCTACAACCTTGATCTCGTCGACCAAACACAACATGATCGTATAACTTTCACCATTAATTGGGTTACTCCTCTATAATGGTTGTGGCATTTCTCTGTCTGTCTCTTGTATGGTGGTAATGTATTTGTAAAAGGATAAATGTGTACATAAGCCTAATGAGGTCTATACAACACCCCTTGTATAGACATATTCCCTTAAACGAGCAGATCCCCCCGGGCCCCAGCTCCCACATGTAAAGAATCGAGGCATCTCAACAAAAAGCTACTTAGCAAGAGGATTGTCATTCTCGAAGCAATTTATAAGCTTAGATCTTATTCTTCAATTGGATTCAGCATTTATTTACTGTTTATCATTATATTTCTTCGTGCTATGAGAAATTGAACTAAATGACCACCTAATTAAAGTGCTTAGATCAACTTTATGGTCATGTAGTAATTTAAAAAAAAAGTTGAACTTGCTAAAGGGGCATCTAGTTGCTACGAACCAATATACTGATCAAAATCTGAAGCAAGCGGTGTGACCATCAATTTACATGTTCAAGTTCAATACTTACATATAAATCGGTTTAGATTGCAAAAGTGTCATGAATTATAACGATCAAAGATATGTTTTTTACACTTATGCCCCTTTGATATTCTACAATTACAGTTATGCCCTTCCTTTTTGCAATGGCACTTGTGCCCCCTATCTTCATGTACATGCCCAAAAATGAAATTATGTGTCGAGGCATTGCCCCTGAGCCCCTAGATCCGGTTCCTCTTTTGTAATTTACCCTTTTGTTATTTTTCACTGTATTTATTTATGTTGTGTGAAGTAGAATTAAATAACCACATAATTAAGATGTTTAGATCAACTTCTCAGTCAAGTATTGATTGAAAAACAATTGAACTTGCTACATAGGCATCAAGTTGCTAAGAATCAATCTCATGATCAAATTCTGAAGCAAGCAGTATGGCCTTCAATTTGCATGTCTATTTATAGATAAAACGGTTTAGCTTGCAAAAGTTTAATGAAACATAACTGAAGATAGGGTTTTGACATGTGTACCCCTCCGAGATTATGTAATTAAAGTTATGCCCCTACCGATATCATTTATGCCCATACCTTTATGCACCCTTAACAATCACACCCTTCTATTAGTTCCACCATCTATTGAATAGACCTTACTATGGTTAACTCAAACCAAAGTCTAGTTAAGAATGATATTACAAGTGTGCCCCTACACTCTTGACCAAATTCTCGTCCCTTCATCCCCTTCCCTCACCACAATTGTCCTCTAAGATTCTGCAATTACAGATATACCCCTACCTTTTTACAATATTATTTGTGCCCCAACCTTTATGCATCGTTAATAGTTATACCCTTCTGTCATTTCCATTATATATTGGATAGACCTTAGTATGGTTTTTTCAAATCAAAGTCTAGTTAAGAATGATTCTATTACACTTTTGCCCCTACACTATTGACCAAATGCCCCTCCATCCCCACCCTCACCACAATTGTCCCCCTTAAACTCATCGACCATCATCTTCAAAATAAAGAAATAAAAAGGATAAATGGCTTATCATCATTCACTTATTAGTGCACATCCTCCTCGTCAACGGCATTAAGCGATGTCATCTCTACCACCAACCACAGTGAACAACTCGATCTGGTCACCTACGTGTGGATCTCCATTATTGCATACACCACTCCATGAGCAGTTTTTGAGAATCTCTTCACTGCTACAATCCGTCGCCAAACCTGATCTTCTTTGTACCTCTACCTCAGTTGCATTCATTGTTGTGACCTCCTGCTAGAGGCCGGTTCCCATTACTGCCACAGACCTAAGAACACCCATGGATTTGCTTTATGATTGATTGTTGATGACGAGGAGACGAGGGCTTTGGTTTGGCCTCCACAAGTTAAAGAGGTGGTGTTGGGTGGGGCTGGGTTTGGCCTCCACGATAAGGGGTGGGGGTGGCGGACGGGGTTGGATTTGGCCACCATGAGAAAGAAGTGCTAGGGAGCTTCAAGGGGCCCTTCATCACCGAGTCATAGGAGAATGACATCATGGCATCCTCGTTAATAAAGGATCCGGTGATGAGAAAGTTGAGCTCACAAAGGACCTTCTTTCGGTGGTCATGTTCGACGATGTAGGTGGGAGATTGGGTTGCGAGAACAGAGAGGAGCACTTGTCGACGTTGATGTCGCTGTAATCGTCTCTCCAACCGAGGAGGGAGGCGTCAGTGTTACCATTAAGGGAGGACTATCAGAAGATGGTGTAGTCCCAATCCTCGCAAGAGGCATCGATGGAGAACATTTGTGGAGGTCGAAGGATAAGTTGAAGAAGGTAGGGAACGGGATAGTTGTTGTGAGGGTGGGTAGGAGGAAGGGTCGAGCGTGATGAAGCCGAAGCCCTTCTGGTCGCGACTATAGTAGCATGCCGCCTGGACTTGGAGTGCACGCATAGAGGCTGCGCTTGGAACATATGCTAGTACTTCATGCACAGTTTGAGGAGAGGCTTCTTGCGGTGTGGTGCCACCGTTGCATGGTCATGCGTGGAGAAGATGTTGCAGGAGCATCGCCTAGTGGTTGCCGTTGGCGATCATGAGGTCGGTTGGAACAACTGCTAGAACTGGAGGATTAGGTTTCATCAGGAACCCTAGAATTGTCTTGAGTAGGGTGGTTGGATCTGGAGCGAAGCCTGGATTGTGGATTTAGGGTTTTCAAAAACCCTAGAAATCTTGAACCAAAACTTGAATTGAAACAAATGTAACAAAATCTTCAAGAACAATATCAAAATCGAATCTCGAACAATAATGAAATAACTCCTCGAGAATCGAACCCGCTCCAATACCGTGTTAGAAAATAGGAATGTGAAAGCGAATATCAGAGAAAAAGATTAAACATTAAGGACACGAGATTTAACGTTGAACCCTACTCCCTAGGGTACGGGATGAAACTACGGGAGAACGCCTCAAAGGGTTGATGTATCCATTGCACTTTCTCATCGGATATAGAGGGCGAGGGGTTTCTTATATAGCCCTCATTGAGTCTCCACATCTCACAACTAATAGATGTGGGACTAAAGACTTGGGTGTGGTAAATGGATGATGGAGTGATCCATTTACCCATCTCCCATATAAATGATGCATAACCAAATACTCCAACAATGTCAGAGAACAAGGGTGACGTTTTTTCGTCGTCAGATGCCTTCAAGGGCCCGGTTCCCATCGTAAAGATGGATGAGACCAACTATGAGTTGTGGTCCATGTAGTTTCGCACCCTTATGTAGTGTCATAACAAGGAGCACGTTTTAATAGATTCCGAGCCGACGGACAAGACTGGGGCTAATATTTCTTGGAAGCAAGATGATGCTTATGCACGGATTTGACTCTCCGGGACGCTCACCACGGAGATTGTCAACGACATCGTCAATCGGCCCACATCCAAGGCTGTGTGGGACATCTTAGCAGCCACATATGGGCAAGCCAAGAATGAGAGAAAGATCCTACAGTTGCAGTATGACATACTTTCGACCAAGCAGAATGGTTGCCCTCTTCACGTCCACTTCTCACATCTTCGAGGCATGTTTAAGCATCTACATAGCTTTTATGCCCATTATTACCAGCACTGAGCAGCAGCAGCAGGCCGGAATGCCACTATGACCGGAGTCTTTCTGTACTCCCGTGACTCTGAGTACGATGCAGCACGTACTCAACTTCTTATTGGAGAGACGATACCACCGATGGAGGAGGCCTACAAGAGACTAAGTAGGATCACTACTTCATCTACTACCGTGGCCCAAACTCCCTCTACGACGGCAGTTTCTCGTGGTAGAGGGGTACTTCACAGTTTCGCGGGTGAGGATCCTGTGGTCGAGGAGGAGGACGTCAGCATGGTCCATGCCCACATTGCCCCAAGACATTCGGAGGAGACATGCTATCTGAAGCATGGATATCATGTGTCTGCCAGTGTTGTTGAGCAGACAGAGACTACTCCGGCTCCTTCTCATGATGTAAGGTCTGATGATATTGTCTCTAGATTGAGAGAGATGATGACTATACCACCCACACCAGCAGCAGGATCTTCAGATGTTGCAGTTGCTGCCAGAGCTTCTATGAATCCGTCTGGTATTGCTTATGCACTTACTAGTTGTAGCAGTTCAGATTTGACTAATTGGATCATGGACTCTAGAGCTTCTCGTAATATGTATGAAGATCGAGCATAGTTTACTTCTTATGGATCTATCCCTACTAGTAGATCAGTGGTGATTGCTAATGGAGTTCATCTACCCATTGTTGGTCAGGGGGAGATTATCCTTGCCCCCTCAATGCGCCTGCAGAATGTCTTACATGCTCCAACATTTCATATGAATCTTTTGTCTATTAATTGGCTTATAAAAGATTTACATTGTCGTGCCATATTTGACCCATCTTCTCTTGTGTTTCAGGACATACTCACGAGCAGGGTGATTGGATATGGCCGTGAGCAGAGAGGACTTTACAAATTGGTCCAACCTCCGTGTGTTGGTGCTGCTACCATTCCTTCTGGCTTTGTTTCTCCTTTCATGTGGCATCTTCGTTGTGGACATCTTCCTCTACATAATTTTGTGCCATGTTCTCCCTCAGATCTCTATTCGTACTACCTTTTAGTGTGGGGCAAATCAGCTTGGGAAGCATCATCATTCTTCTTTTCTGAATCATCAGAATCGCCACAGAAGTCAGTTGTTTGAGTTGTTTCATTTAGATATCTGGGGTCCTAGTCGTGTTCCCGATCATCAGGGACATCGATTTTATATAGTTGTTGTGGATAATTTTTCTAGATTATCTTGGGCTTTCTAGTTAAAGAATAAGTCTGAAGCGGGTCCTATCATTAAATAGTTTCTTATGGAAACTAAGAACATTTTTTCTACTAATGTGAAGTTTATCCCACTGACAATGCATTGGAGTTTTCCACTTTACATCTATCTGACTTTCTCAGATCTCTTGGTATTGTTCATCAGACTTCTTATGCTTATACTTCGCAGTAGAATGGTGTTGTTGAACGCAAACACCGTCATCTTCTTGACGTCACGAGGTCTTTTGATTCAGAGTCAAGCTCCTTATTCATTCTGGGGTGATGCGGTCCTCATTACTTGCTAGCTAGTGAATCGCATGCCTTCCACTATTTTTGGAAAAAAGGTTCCTTTCTTGATTGTATCCCTATGAAGGACCTGTTCTCCCTTACTCCGAGGGTCTTTAGGTTTGTGGCATTTGTCCATAATTTTACTATTGGTCATGACAAGCTCTCTCCAAGAGCTGTCAAGTGTGTGTTCGTTGTCTATTCTCATGCCCAAAAGGGGTATAGATGTTTTGAT
Organism: Ottelia alismoides; assembly: GCA_037367405.1. Lineage (NCBI taxonomy): Eukaryota > Viridiplantae > Streptophyta > Magnoliopsida > Alismatales > Hydrocharitaceae > Ottelia > Ottelia alismoides. The sequence goes on along the minus strand of JAZKJV010002462.1, from coordinate 190,054 downwards.
CATGTAGGGAGAAAGTGTTATGTGAGTGTTGATGTCACATTGTTTGAGTCTATTATGTATTTTTCTCCTACGGGTGACATGTTGTCGAGCTCTAACTCTGGAGATGATGTCTTTGTTACACCATCTCTGTTATCTCCATCAACAACTCCCATGTTGAGTCGCAGTCATCCCCACCTCCACCTCCTCTATCACCTCCATCTACCCTGACACGGTTCCTACCACAATTTTACATTCGTAGGTCCTCTACTCGTCCCTTTGCTCATGCGTCTTCCCCGTCATCCAACACACCTCAGGTATGTACTGATCACATTGTTTATACTGACAGCACTGGTGATATACTTGTACCACAAGATACTATACAGGAGGAGCTGATACCAGAGATCAGAGAGGCTGATGACCTTGATGTTCCTATTGCCTTGAGGAAATCGTGTCGTAATTGTGCCACATATCCTCTAGTTGCTCATGTTTCCTTGGATCATCTTTAAGAGGAGTACAGGAGGTTTGTTGTGGGACTCTGTTGTTGCTATCCCACGGACATACCAAGAGGCCGTATAGGATAGTAGTTGGCGTCTTGCCATGGAAGAGAAGATGACTTCTTTTACAGTCTCGTGGTACCTGGAGTGTTGTTTCTGCTCCTCCAGGTGTTTGTTGCGGGGTGCAAATGGATCTTTACAGTCAAGCAATGGGCAGATGGCAGTGTTGATCGCTACAAAGCAAGGCTTGTAGCACATGGGTTCACCCAGACTTACGAGTGGAGTATTAGGATACCTTCTCACCAGTGACCAGACATTTGACATTGCGCATTCTTCTATTAGTTGTTATAATTCGAGACTTACCTTTTTACCAACTTGATGTGAAGAATGTGTTTCTATATGGAGATCTATAGGATGAGGTATATATGCAGCAACCACCAGGGTTTGCTGCTGAGGGGGAGTTTCAAAAGGTGTGTAGGCTCCACAAGGCGATTTACGGCATGAAGCCGAGTCCGAGCGCTTGGTACCAAAACTATTAGAGTTGATAGAGAACCGGAGGTTTGCGTGGTCCACTGCGGATCATTCACTTTTTGTTCAGAGGACACAGAGAGGTGTAGTTGCCATTCTAGTTTATGTTGATGATATTATTGTCACAGGTGATGATGAGCAGGGCATTCAGGCTACCAAGGAGTTCCTAGATCAGCAATTTGTGACTAAGGATCTTTGTAGTCTTCGTTACTTCCTTGGACTAGAGTTCGCCAGGAACCATAGTGGCCTTGTGATGACCCATAGGAAGTTTGTAACTGATCTTCTACTAGAGACAGGAAAGACAGTGTGTAAGCCAGCTACTACCCCTATGGATCTGAACAGGAGATTATATGATGGTGATACTGAGGAGGTAGATAAGAGGAAATACATGGAGCTCGTTGGGAAGCTCCTCTATGCTACTATCACCAGACCAGACATATCTTTTGTTGTAAGCAAGGTAAACCAGTTTATGGAGCAGCCCAGGAAGGTTCATATGGATGTTGCTTATATGATTCTGAGATATTTGAAGACTTCACCAGGTACTGGTCTTCTACTCAGCATCTTGTACAGATGCAGATTATGCAGGATGCCCTAGAGAAAGGAAGTCTACTTCTGGCTTTGCTATTTTTGTTGGGAGCCCACTCGTGTCATGGAAAAGCAAGAAGCAGATAGTGGTTTCTAGATCCAGTGCAGAGTCTGAGTACAGAGCCATGGTTCAAGGGACCACAGAGATGATGTGGTTAGATCCGTCTTTGATTGATCTTGCTGTTGAGGTACCTCTTCCCATGCATCTTTTTTGGCGATAATCAAACAGTAATGGTTATTACCAATAACCATGCATTCCATGAACGGACCAAGCATATAGAGGTGGATTGCCACTATACCAGAGACATGATCCAGAAGGGTCTCATATCCACGTTCCATGTTTCTACTGGAGATCAGACTACTGATATATTCACCAAAGCCCTTGCTAGAGGTCCATTTCAGAGATGTTGTTTAAAGGTGAGCATGATAGACATGTATGCTACAACTTAAGGGGGAGTGTTGAGATATTTGTATCTCTTTATATTCATTTCTTATTTCTGTTTTCCTCATATACCTTGTATGTAATTAACCCAGGGCTTTCTCCTATATAAGAGAGCCCTAGGGTCTCTTCATTGATATGAAATTCTATTTTCTCTCCAACAAATATGAAGCAGCATAAGTAGTCTAGTGGACATAGGATCTCTTCATGCACAAAAAGAATTTGCTCACGAATATATTAAGTAGGTGTTCATTATAGTGCATAAGTATTGCACATATATATCAAGGCAAAGGACAATCCTTCTTGAAGTGTCCAACCTTTTCACATCGCTAACAATGCCTTTTCATCGATTTCTTTGAGATTTTCGCTTTACCCTTTAGCTTTTCTTCCAATACTTATTACCAATAACCATGTATTCCATGAACGGACCAAGCATATAGAGGTGGATTGCCACTATACCAGAGATATGATTCAAGGCCCTAATTATCGGTTCCGGTCACCATTTCGGTGACCAACCGAAACAAAATTTCGGTGGAATTTCGATCTAAATTCGATCGAAATTTCGATCATTTCGGTCATTTGGTGTCCTAGGGTCCTCATATTTCGGTCATTTCGGCCATTTCGGTCGAATTTCGATTTCGACAAGAAATCGATATTCGACAGAAACTCGGCCGAATTTCGTTGAAATTTGAGGCCATACAGAAGGGTCTCATATCCACTTCTCATGTTTCTACTGAAGATCAGACTGCTGATATATTCACCAAACCCTTGCTAGAGGTCCATTTCAGAGATGTTGTTCAAAGGTGAGCATGATAGACATATATGCTCCAGCTTAAGGGGGAGTGTTGAGATATTTGTATCTCTTTATATTCATTTCTTATTTATATTTTCCACATGTACCTTGTATGTAGTTAACCCAGGGTTTTTCTCCTATATAAGAGAGCCCTAGGGTCTCTTCATTGATATGCAATTCTATTTTCTCTCCAACAAATATGAAGCAGCATAAGTACTCTAGTGGACATAGGATCTCTTCATGCACAAAAAGAATTTGCTCACGAATATATTAAGTAGGTGTTCATTATAGTACATAAGTACTGCACATATATATCAAGGCAAAAGGACAATCCTTCTTGAAGTGTCCAACCTTTTCACATCCCTAACAGTGCCTTTTCATCGATTTCTTTGGGATTTTCGCTTTACACTTTAGCTTATTTTTCCCAATGTTCTTTATATTGATAGGTTCACCTACGCCATTCTATACATGCACTACAAGTTTTCCCTGCCTATTTTCTTTAATAGCAATAGCCCTCAACAAATAAGCCTAGAAGATTTTCCCAGTCCTATGTTTCATAGACATCATAAAATCCTCTCATAACTTGGGAAATTTATCTATGATGAGCATAACATGAAACTTCTTTTGAATCTTTATTTGAGCATTAACTAGTCCTTGAGAAATGTATTAAAAACTTGTTGGAGCATAAGTTGTATGCGCCCATTGTGTTGTAACAGGGTAAATGGATCCTGGAGGAGATCCATTTACACCATCTAGTGTTTTAGTCCCACATCGTCCAATGGTGGGACTTGGAGGCTCTGGAGAGGCTATATAAGGAGCCCCAGACCTCCTGTATCCATTGAGAAAGAGCAATGCATAGCATGCCCCTTTGAGGGCTTCTCCCGTGGTTTCATCCCGCTCCTCACGGAGTAGGGTTCCACGTAAAATCCCGCGTTCTTATTTTCTTTATGCTTTTATCCATGTTTCGCTTCCGCTTCCGATTTTCTAACATGGTATCATAGCGGGTCGATTCTTGAGGAGTTTTCGTGTTCTTTATTAATTTGTTCGAGATTCGATTATATCGGTTGATTATGTTTCGAGATCTGTTTATATTATCAAGTGGCAGAGATTCAAGGGTATTCGGAAACCCTAATTTCCTTCAGGGTTCCATGAACTCTACAGCAGAACTTTTTTCCCTCTGATTTGCGGTTCCTGATGAACACTAGTTTTCGTGAGATTGTGGCGCACAAATGGTTTGATCACTGGAATACGATGCTTGCAGTCCAGATGGTATCTCTCGAACCCAAGGGCACCGCCACTCTCATGTCTTGCGGGCTCCTCTCATTCTCGCGCATCAGGCGGTGAGCCCGATCTCGCAGACGGCGTTCCCTCGCTCCAGGCGCAAGGAGGCACAGCTTCAATGGCGCGATGGCGCACCCCAGGCGCCCCCCCAGGAGTCCAGCGCGATCCCCATCGTGTGCGCATCTGGACCCCATCCCCCTTGGCGTGATCGGCGGCGACCTGATCCTTTCTCACACGGCGACGCCCCACCAATCCTTCAGCCCGCATTCTCCAAGCCCAGGCGCCGCAGCCCTTCCAGGCACGCATCTTCTTCCTCTCCGCCCACTGCGGTGCATGAAGCCCTTCAAGATCCCATGCGGCATGTGAAGGCGGAACCCAGACACTTGAAGGCCTCGACTCCAGGCGGCGCTCCAGATCGAGCTCGTTGGGCGCGGTGTTTCCCCGGGCTAAGGCGGCGAACGCCGCTTCTTCTCCCGAAAGCGCGCACCAGGCGCGAACCCCTTTTTCTCTCCCCATCGCGCAGCTCGGGCTGGGAGGCGGCTCCCCTCATTCGGCGCTCTCTGCTACTTTGCCCTTTCGGGCGACGTGTGTTTAAAGACATAGGGTTCCAAGCTAGGATCCAGGAGCGTTCGATTTTTTTTAAATATAAAACTTGCTATTGAAGCCCGGCGGTCAGGGCCCGTTAAAAAAAAGGTGAGGCCCCGATGTCATCTAAAAAAAGGGGGGGGCCGGTGCTTATTAAAGCCCAAGTGGGCTGATGTTTGTAAAAGGATAGGGGGTTGTTTATAAAAGAAAAATGTCAAGGGAGAGATGGGTCGAGGTTTGTAAAAAAAAGAGAAAAAAAAGGACGCGTACACTGGAAAAAAAAGTCGTATGCAAAGAAAAAAATTGGAGGCTTAAAAAAAATGCAAAAGCTGAGAAAAAAAATTGTTGATGAAAAGCCGAGAAAAAAAAGGCTTTAAAAAAATGTTTCGAAAAAAAATGAATGTTTGAAAAGCCGATAAATGTTTTGATCGGCTAAGTGGTTTTGTTTTGTACCCCTGTTTATCTTGTCTTCTCCCAACTTTGTCGATGTCATTTTCCGACAAGTATGGGAGAAATGGGGAGTATATATGTAGAGTCACAGGTCTTGATCCAGATCATATGCACATTTCAGACCATTCAGATTCCAGACTCTACAGTTGTTCAGACTCGACGATTGATGTTCCGAGTCCTCAGTTTCAGACACGCACGAGTTTGCGGTCATTTCCAGATGAGCATATGTTGCCATCATCAGATCGAGGTCCCCATCATTCTTGTTGTTGTTAGGCCAGAGTTTTCATGTGAGCCATAGGGACTCCAGAGCAGAGGATCATTCCCTATGCCATTGAGGGCAAGGGTTTTCATGTGGTATCATAGGTACTCCAGAGTAGAGCACCATTCTCTGAGCCAGATGGGAGAGACCTAGTTCTCCGACGAGGAGACTTCAGGCGCAGTTTCAGACTCGATGGTCAGATTCCGAGTCTTCAGTTGACTCACACTCCAGCACGTTCGTCCTCCTCACCTGCACGGCATGAGAAGCAACGTCCTCGACTGCAGCAATGTGCGCGTTGGGTTGATATTGTCCATAGTGTCCTGTAGCGTTGAGTAGAGTCTCTTTCTGTTTGTCCAAGCTGAGCATTACAGGCTCCAGCTTGAGGGGGAGTGTTGGAGCATAAGTTGTATGCGCCCATTGTGTTGTAACAGGGTAAATGGATCCTGGAGGAGATCCATTTACACCATCTAGTGTTTAGTCCCACATCATCCAACGGTGGGACTTGGAGGCTCTGGAGAGGCTATATAAGGAGCCCCAGACCTCCTGTATCCATTGAGAAAGAGCAATGCATAGCATGCCCCTTTGAGGGCTTCTCCCGTGGTTTCATCCCGCTCCTCACGGAGTAGGGTTCCACGTAAAATCCCGCGTTCTTATTTTCTTTATGTTTTTATCCATGTTTCGCTTCCGCTTCCGATTTTCTAACAAAACTCATTAGCCTAATCTGATATCGATTTCCCCTCAACAATCCAAAACTTGAGGAATCATATGAACAAACAGTTATTGACCCCTAAATCCTTTGTGTTGTATTTCGTGTCCAACTAGTCTGATAAGGACCCCACGATTGCCGCACTCTCTAAAGCATATTACACAATGAACATCATTCTATAAAGTCTAGAGGATGCCACAATGGAACATGTGATGTCGTTCCTCCCAGAATCCACAACCTTATTCGAGTTTATCCTAATCAATAATGTCCCTCGGTTATTAGAACTTGTGGAGAAAAGAAGAGAAAATCCAATGACTTATTTATTCCAGAAGTTTAAGGGTCCTTATATAGGACTAAACCCTAGAGAGTACAAAGAAAAATGGGAAATACATAAATGCCCCTATGGGCTACAAGAAACATAACACTCCCCCTCAAGTGGGAGCATATCCATCGATCATGCCCACTTGGAAATTATCCAGGAAAGGCGTTTCTTGGATAAAGCCTTTGTGAATATGTCTGCAAGCTGAAGGTTTGTTGAAATATGTGGTGTGGCAATCTTGCCTACTCTTACAGCATCACGAACAAAATGACAATCTATCCCAACATGTTTGGTTCTCTCATGGAAAACAGGATTCGTTGCAATGTAAGTAGCAGATTTATTATCGTATTATCGAGGAACCAGATTGGTGACAGTAACACCGAGTTAATGTAGGAAGGTCAATAGTCAAGTATTTTCACAAGTAGCCTGGGCCATTGCCCTATATTCTGCCTCTGCACTGGAACGTGAGACGACGGTCTATTTCTTGCTTCTCCAACTAACAAGATTCCCCCCCAACAATCATAGCATAGCCAGTAGTAGAGCGGCGGTCCTCGGGTGATCTTGCATAATCAGCATCAGTATATGCAGTAACATCAGTGTATCCATTTGCCCCATAAAAGAGGTCACGACCAGGTGATTCCTTCAAATAATGAAGGATTTGAAGAACATCCTGCCAATGACTATAACAAGGTTTCTCCAGGTGTTGACTGGCTCTGCTTACAGCATAGGATATATCAGGCCTTGTAACTGTAAGATGTAAGAGTTTGCCAACGAGGCTTCTATATCATGTAGTGTCTTCAAAGATAGGATCAATGGAGATATATTTCCTTGGTTCTGCAGGAATGCTAGAGGGTTTGCAACCAAGCAGTCCTTCCTCGGTTAATATATTCAAGCAATACTTTCTCTGTGACATATGAAGACCCTTCATAGTGCGTAGAACCTTTATGGCCAAAAAATAGCGAAGTTGCCCCAGATCTTTTGTGACAAACATCTTTTACAGAAAAGCCTTGGTCTCTAGCACTCCTTTATCATCGTTGCATGTAACAACCATATCATCTACATATATAGCAAAAATAACAGTACCAGTTTGTCATTTTCTGACAAATACGGAGGAGTCAGATGTAGTTCTCTGAAAGGCCAGAGTGTCGATCTATGTACTTAGTCTATCAAATCATGCCCATGGGCTTTGCTTCAAACCATAGATTGCTTTGCAAAGTCGGCATACATACTCCCCCTCGACTTCGTATCTAGGAGGCCGCATCATATACACCTCCTCTTCCAGGTCGCCATATAGAAAAGCATTCTTGACATCTAACTGATAAATGGGTCAGCCTTTGTTCACAGCGATAGAGATGATAGTCCGTATAGATCCCATCATAGCAACCGGAGAAAAAGTCTCAAAATAATCAACTCCATATGTATGTGTAAAACCTTTCGCCATAAGTCGAGCATTCAATCTGTCAAGGGATCCATCCGGAGACTGCTTCATAATGAAAACCCATCTGCAGGCAACGGGTTTGGAACCTTGGGGACATTGAACAAGATCCCACATTCCTCTTGAATTAAGAGCATACATTTCTTCATTCATCGCTTGTCGCAAGCCAGAGTCATGTAAGGCACCATAATGATCTTCGGGAATAGACATATACATAAGAGAATCAGTATATCATCTGTTAGAGCATGATAAGCTATCAGTAGATGTGAAATGAGATATAGGGTGAAGTGTGTGTTGCCTCTTCGTTCTACGTAGAGCAATTGGGAGCTCTTGAGGATCATCCGGAGCAGTGGTGGTGGGAGCATCTGAGGATGGCGTAATTTCCTGCATCAATGGAACAGGAAGAGGTACAGGAAAGGTAGTAGAAAGATGTTTTCTCTTGTATACAATAAGTGGAGGAGGAAGGTCTAATGGGATGTCAGACACAAGTTGAGTAAAGAAACTAGTTTTTTTTAGAAAACGATGGGATGGACCTCCTTGAGAGATCCATCCAAAAAATATGTAATAAATAATAAAAAACTTTACATCTGCTAAGATTCGTAGAGGGCCTTGGCATGACCAGTTACATTTTCAGAGTAAAACCTCCCTCCCTTAAAAATGACTTCGTTTCTAGCCAACCACAAGGCCCAAATTATCGCACAAGTCTCCGTTCTTCCTTCCTCAGAACCTGTCCAACCCCTGCTGATTTAACTCCAAAAAGAGGATTTATCCATCAAGTTTAGACACGAGCAATCTAACTTTTGCCACACCTCAACAGAACCAGGACACTCAAAAAATAAATGATCGATGTCTTCCGTGTGTGACACACAATGCATGCAGCCCGATCCAACACCAGGAAATAGTCTGGCTCTCCTAGCCGTCGTTAGAACTCGCTCTCTTTTAAGCAGCCAAAAGAAGATCTTCACTCTTGTTGGGATCTTCCAGTTCCATAATCTCGCACAATCTCAGTTTAGCTCCATATCCGAGCCTGACTGTTGTCCTGCAAGCACCCTATATGCTTTCTTGACCGAGAAGGAACCATCCCTCCAGCACTAAGTATCCCTCCCTTCAGTTGGCACATCAACTCTGCCAAAAGCGGAAGAGAGGCGCAAGAACTCATCAACCCTTTGCTCAGACAAGATTGCATCAAAAGTCAGCGTTCATGAACCTTCCGCCCACACTTCCGCCATGGAAGCCTCCTTGTTTAAGGCCATAGCAAAGAGCCTAGGATATAGATCACTCAGTGCTCCAAGTTCCGTCCAATCATCAGTCCAGAAGCGGAAGCTCGTCCATTTCCCAACAGCGGGCAAAGAGACCCTGTCAGATCAGACACAACCGAACAAATACCTCTCCAAAAAGCTATAGGTGATGCAACGCAATATGCTCGAACCATCAGATCAGACATCACACCATATATAGATCGAATCAACTTGGAAAGGAGGTCGCTCCTGGGTCCCCAGATTTTCATTACCCACTTCACCAGCAAGGCCATGTTCATATCTAAAAGATTTATCACTCCAAGACCCCCCTCCTTGACTGGAGTGGACATCGTAGCCCAATCGACCAATGTGAGACCCTTGTCCTGCACAGAAGACGACCAGAAGAAGCGGTGCATCAGGGCCTCCAGCCTTCCCGCACACCCACAGGCAAAATCTGAGTTGATATGAAAAACAGGGATGGCAGACATCACTGCCTTTACCAATACCAACTCCACCCCCCCCCCCTTCGATAAAAAAGATGCCTTCCATTCTGCTAGTTTCCTCTCCATTTTCTCTATCGGTGGTAACCAATCTACCTGTCTCAGTCTCCCAGTCAGTAGAGGCAGGCCCAAATAGTTGATAGGTAAAGATTTCTGCTCCGTTTCCAAAATCTCCACACACATTTCCGCGACCTCCGAGGACAAATTAAAAGGTACAAAGGCTGACTTCGCTCTGTTTACCTGCAAGCCAGAAAGGATCCCAAAAATATCAAGCAATGCTTTCACTGCCCTGCATTCGTCAACCCCACAACAAGAAACAAAGTGTCATCCGTGTATTGCAGCATCGGTACTGAGTATTCACCTCTAGAGTAGCCCTTGAAGAAGCCACCATCTACAGCCAACATTGACATCGTAACCAGGTCGTCAGCATCCAAAACAAAAAGTAGTGAAGCTAACGGGCACCCCTGCCTCACCCCCCGTTGTGGCTGGAAAAAACCTCCCTCCTGCCTACCATTCACCAAAACCGACATAGAGGTTGTTGTGATACACCTCTTCATCCAATCCACCCATAACTCCATGAAGCCCCTCTTTATCAACGAAGCCCGAAGAAATCTCCAACTCAGACAATCATAGGCCTTAGAGAAGTCGACCTTCCATACAAAATCAGAGGAGCCCCTCCGCTTCCAGCCAGCAACAATTTCTGTAGCAAAAAAATAGTAGTAAAGAAACTAGTTTGTTTGAAAAAGGTGACATCAACAGATATATAGTGATGTCCAGAAGGATCATAGCATTGGTAGCCTTTCTTAGTTCTAGAGTATCCAAGAAAAACACACATAATAGCACGTGGAGATAATTTAGCAGTAGTGTGAAAGTTATGAACAAAAGCAGTGCATCCAAAAAATCCGTAAAGGTAATGGAAATAGATCCTTATTTGGGTAAAGTAATGCAAAGGGAGTGGATCTAGCTAGAGTTGCAGAGGGAACTCTGTTAATTAGGTGGATGACAGTGAGTATGGCATCACCCCAGTAAGTTTTAGGAATCTGCATTTGTGTGAGAAGGGATAGGACAATATCAAGGAAGTGTTGCAGTTTTCTTTCAGCTATCCCGTTTTGTTGAAAGGTATATGGGCAAGAGGTCTGATGGATGGTGCCTTGTGCGTCAAAAAATGATGTCAAGTCTTTTTGCGTAAATTCCAAGGCATTATCAGAACAAAAAATCTGATTTGGGTAGAAAAGATAGTTCTGACATAGTGAAAGAAATTCTTGACAATATTATTGATTTCAAAACATTCTTTTAACAGAAAGACCTACGATGACCCAATGTAGTCATCAACAAAGACAGCAAAATACCGATGACCATACAGAGTTCTAATAGATTACAGTCCCAAGACATCACAGTGAACCAAAGAAAAGGGGATATGACGGCGAAGTTCGATCCTTGCGGGGAAGGATGCACGATGATGTTTTCTAAACTGGCACGCCTTACATCGGAATGGTTTGAGCGGATAGAGTTCAGGGAACATCATGGAGAGAGCCTTAACGGAAGGGTGGCCAAGATGACGTTACCACAGAAAAGGATCTTCAGAAATGGAGACAGTACCAATAAAATTGGAATCAGAGGTGATGTCAAGGTAATATAGGCCATCTCGTTCATGTCCCCCACCAAAAATCTGCCTCGTCCGGATATCCTGAAAATAACAACAGAATTCGTCAAAAATAACATGACATTGAAGATCACGACATAGCTTCGGTACAGATAATAGACTGAGAGGGAAGGCAGGAGCGTAGTGAACGTCAGTGAATTGCAGCTTTGAAGAGAAAGCAATAGTACCAACAACAGTTATTGGGGAATGATATCCATTAGCAACCCAAACAGTCTTGATGGATGAAGACCGTTGTAATAAGTAAGTAGACTTCCATCTCCAGTCAGATGAGTAGAGGCTCCAGAGTCAATTATCCATGCGGTTTTGGAAGTGGAAACAGAATTTGCCACAGTACCTGAAGTAGTAGCAAGACTGGCAGTGGAAGAGGAAGCAGGAGTATTAGTTTTTGAGTTGTTGAGCAGTTGTCTCAAGCGAGCATATTCAGAAGCAGTAAACAGGATCTTTACCCCCCCCCCCAGTAGGATGAGTAGTCTCCTCAGTAGTATCATATGGTGCCTCTTCATAGACATTGTTAGCAGTAGGTGGCATGCCAAAAGTTGCCCGGCAGCGATCTGAAGGATGATTCCAGCATTTATAGCGCACACATGCTGGATAGCGAGCGTTGGAAGAGTCACGTCCACGTCCTCGGCCAAAGTCACAGCCTCGTCCAGACTCTCGACCTCGTCAAACTCACGACTACATCCCCATCGGCGACCTCCTTGATGACTCTGACGACCTCTGTATCTAGAAGCAGTATAACAGGTCGTTGTTTCTGTAATAGTAACCTCAGCTAGAGATTCTAGTTCCTATAATCTTACAAAGATGGTTTCAATAGTTGGCAGAGTCGCAGCTACTAGGAAATAGTCTTTGACAGGCTTATAGCATGGATGTAGTCTGAAGAGAAACATGCACACTTGCCATTCAGTGTGCTCTCCCACCTGTTTGTTACAACCGACTGGCTAAAAATGAGTAATTCGTCAAATAGACTAGTAAGTAGCCTGTAGTACTCGATGAGGCTTGATTCTCCTTGAGCAGTAGACCAGATTTTGGTATAAATCTCAGATAGACGAGATTTGGTTGTCTTCTAAGAGTGTGTGCTCTCTAGATTCTCATACATGGCCTTTAACGTGTCCTTATAGAGAAGATTGGCAGCAATGGTTGGATCGACACTGTTGTTTAACCAAGTTATAACTTGGCAGTTGTCAACAAACCAAGATTCATAACCCGTGTCCGTCTCTGCAGGCGGAACCTTTATCAGAATAGAAACTTTGTGTTGCCCACCGATGAACACTTCAAAGGAACGAGACCACAGAACATAGTTTTCTGATCCCTTTAATTTGATAGTTGTACCGTGTACCATCAAAGAAGAAGTAGGGTATGTGGGCTTGGTCTCAGTTGTAATCATGGTGGACCTCTAGGTCAAGAAGAAGGACCTAGACAGAAAGAGGTAGAATAAGAAAGATTTTCATGTTTATACATGCATCAAGACGGCCTGGTCACAGATCATGAAAGTTGAAGCAACCCTCGTAGGGCTGGCCAGGCATGGTAGGGAGTAGTTGGAGGCCTGTTGGAGGGTTGGCAACACCTATATGCGGCGTAGAAGGTCCTTGGATGGCCTGTAGGCACCCAACGATGGTGTTGGAGGCCCGTTGGAGGATCGTGGGGGCCTGGCAACATCGCTAGAGGCCCACTGGAAGGCTAACGATGCCTACATGCGGCGCAGGGAGGGCCGAGGATGGCCTGGCGGCACCCAGTGGTGACGCTGGAGGGGCATTGGAGGATCGTGGGGGCCTGGCGACGCCGCCAGAGGCCCGTTAGAGGGATGCAGACGCCTAGAGGCGGTATAGGAGGATCGTGGGGACCTGGCGACGCCGCTTGAGGCCCGCTGGAGGGCTGGCGGTGCCTAGAGGCAGCGCAGGAGGGCCTTAGATGGTCGGGCGGTACTCCATGCCTGCGCTGGAGAGGCATTGGAGGGTTGGGGGGGATCCTGGCAGCACCGCTAGAAGGCAGGCTGCATGCTAGTGCTAGGGTTGCTTGAGGTTGGGGCTCGAGGTGGCGGCGGGAATTAGGTCAGAACACCGATCTAGAATCGGATCTCTGATACCATGTAGAGAAAAGAAGAGAAAACCTAATGACTTGTTCATTCCAGAGGTCTAGGGGTCCTTATATAGGGACTAAACCCTAGAGAGTACAAAGAAAAATGGGAAATACATAAATGCCCATATGGGCTACAAGAAACAGAATCTGCTGTAATTTTCTAACAGAAATGATATCAAATTAATCTTTGCCAATCAAATTTCCATGCAGTGCTGCCAATGCTTGAGGTTCTATCAAATGTGCTTATCCAACGTACTGGTAAGATCCATATGTAACCTAAACATAGCCTCCAAAATAACAAATAATATGGAGCTAGGACATTTTTCTAAGATTGTTGTAAATAACCGCAATCCATGTACCGCATGAAACAACACGTCTATGAGAATATGCAAAATATAAAACATATGTATTAACTCCGTCAAAAATCCATAAATTATTGAATTGTCTACACAAATCAAGAATATGAACATGGAAACCAAATCTATATCCGTATGAAAACCTTGATCTAACATGCAACATATAGGTACAAAATAAATAGAAAACATAAATTAGATATCATCACCGAAGCATTCTTGGAAAGGAAATTCCATTGGAGAAAATATGCATCCACAATATTGATGCATGGGATCCTGACGAGCTGCTCCCAAGGTCAAACAATTCACTTTTGCAGTAATGTGTGTTGCAGTACGCATGGGTTGATGTAAGTCGGGAAGGTGTGTAGTGATTGTTGCTTGCTTCATTCACAGAGGGGTGAAGATGAACGCAGCTGGTTGGTTCTTGTAGAGATAGCTGTTCGTCTTCTATGTTATTTATTATTTCAGTTTCTTTATGTATCTCTCATGTAATTTACCCAAGGGCTCTCTCCCTATATAAGAGACCCGAGGGCTCTATGGAATAAACCATCTGAGTATTCCAACATGGTATCAGAGCCATGAACCTAACCTAGGGTTCTCCACCGCCGCCCCCCCCCCTCTCTACCGCCGCCAGCTAGGGTTTCGCCCCCTCCCCCTCCTCGGGCCCCGAGAACCCCGCCGTCGCCACCTCTCCTTCGACGGGTCGTCCCCAGCGCCGCCCAGCTCCTCTCGCCGGCCCCATCTCCTTCGCCGGCCCTCCCAGCGCCGCCCTCCACAACGCCGGGCACCCCCCAGCGCCGCCCAGCCGCCGTCTTCTTCAAGTAGAGGCTTCCAACGCCTCTACTCGTGGCCGGGGTGCCGCCTTCTCCCTAGCGCTCGGCGTCATGCTCGATTCAAGTGCATAATCGTCTACCTATGCACTTGAATCCTACGAGGTCTTGGTAGACAGTTCTTTTCTTGGTCTATCAGTAGTTGTTCTTCTCCGGCATTATGTCAGATCAGAAGCTCGATATGCCCGCCAAAGGTGCCTTCAAAGGTTCGGCACCAATCGTCAAAATGGACGGGACAAACTACGAACTGTGGGCGATGCAGTTCCTCAGTCTCATGAAGTCGTGTGGTAAGAAGCATATTCTTACCGAGGATGAACCGACGGAGAAGACAGGGATCTATGCCTCATGGGAGGCTGATGATGCGTACGCTAAGGTGTGGCTCTCAGGTACGCTCACGACGGAGATAGCGAATGATGTCCTTCACCAGCCCACCGCTAAGGCGATGTGGGATATTTTGGCGATGACATACTCTCAGGTACGCAACGAGACGAAGATGCTCCAGTTGCAGCATGATATATTTACCACGAAGCAGAATGGGAAGCCTCTTCATTCCCTGTACACGTCGCTTCGTGGCATGTTCGAGAAGCTCTATAGCACCATTCCCCTTACAGCCACACCGGAACAGCAGAAGACGTTCCGTAACGCCACCATGGTTGGCGTACTACTCGCTGCCCTAGATCCGGAGTACGAGGCAGCACGCGCTCAGATCCTAGCAGATGCCACCATCCCACCGATGGAAGAGGTATACAGGAGGCTCAGTCGTATACCCGTTCCGTCCAATACAGCAACTGCGACTCCGTCAGCAATGGCAGTTTCCAGGGGACGTGGTGGTTCGTCCTCATTTCGTGGTAGGGGAAGTGGTGGACGTGGCCGCGGAGGTCGCATACGCTCTACGTGCTCATTCTGTCGCCGTACCGGTCATTCGGAGGATACATGCTATTCCAAGCATGGCTTTCCTCCCTCTGCACGAGTAGCTGATCATGTTCAGGGTCCACCACCATCTACTCCAGATCACAGGTTCAAAGAGTTGGTGGCACGACTTCGTGATATTATGCCACAATCCTCATCAGAAGGTGCAGACGTATCTGATGTTACGGCTTCGGCGTCAGCTAGTACATCTGCCTCAGCTAGTGCCTCAGGTAGTCCTTCAGTCTCATTTCATAGTCATGACCTCACAGGATGGATTGTCGACTCTGGATCTACCCATCATCTATGCCGTGACAAAGACATTCTGTAGTTCTACAGAGCTGTTCAGCCAAGTCGCTCTGTACTCATTGCCGATGGCACTCATTCTCCTATCATCGGTCAGGGGGAGACGGATTTGCTACCCTCTTTGCACTTACAGAATGTGCTACATGCTCCGGAATTTTCTATGAACCTCTTATCTATTAGCCAGATTACACGTAATTTGCACTGTCGTGCTATTTTTGATCCGTCGTCTGTTATTTTTCAGGACATACTAACGGGCAGGGTGATTGGCTGTGGTTCTGAGCACAATGGCCTCTATCGTCTCGTTCGTAACTCTTACGCTGGCGTCTCCTTGCATTCCCAGGCCTCCGTATCTCCGTACACCTGGCATCTCCGGTTCGGTCATCTACCGCTACAGAATATGCGTCACCTCCTGCCTCAGATCTCCCCGAGTTCCTCTTTTCGTTGTGAAGCATGTCAGTTAGGGAAGCACCATCGGTCTAGCTTCCCCGGTCGTCAGAGTCGGAGCAGTAGCTCCCCGTTTGAATTATTTCACATAGATATTTGGGGTCCAAGTCGTGTCCCGGATCATCAGGGGCACAGGTTCTACTTAGTTGTGGTTGATGATTTCTCTAGAGTGTCGTGGACTTTTCTTCTTAAAAATAAATCTGAAGCAGGAAATGTTCTTCAAAATCTAATTAATGAAGTCCAGAATGTTTTTTCATCTACTGTTAAGTATGTGCGTACTGACAACGCATTGGAGTTCTGCACTCGCTCTCTTGCTAGCTTCCTTTCATCTAAAGGCATTGTTCACCAAACCACATGTGCCTACACCTCTCAACAAAATGGGGTTGCAGAACGAAAACATCGACACTTTCTTGATATTGCTCGCACATTACTGATCCAGAGTTGTGCTCCATTAACTTTTTGGGGGGATGCTATACTTACAGCGTGCTATCTGGTCAATCGAATGCCTACAACTGTTCTTGGGGAAAAGTCTCCAATCTCTGTTCTTTTTCCTGACAGAGATTTGTTTACACTAACACCTCGGATTTTTGGCACTGTTGCTTTTGTTCACCGCTTATCTCCGAGGCTTGATAAGCTCTCCCCTAGGGCTATCAAGTGTGTTTTTGTGGGTTATTCCAGGACACAGAAAGGTTACCGTTGCTATGACCCTGTCCATGACAAGTACTATGTGAGTGCACATGTTACATTTTTCGAACCTGTCATGTACTTCTCCCCTGCAGGTGATAGATTGGTTTCCTCCACATCATCAGATTCTAATGTCTATGTTCCACCACCTCCAAGCCTGGGTCCATCTTCTACTCCACCAACACCAACATCACCACCACCACCGCCACCCCCGCCACCACCCCCAGTTGTCCCTTTCAATAAGATCTACACGAGACGGACAGGCCCTGCTCAAACTACGTGTCAACCATCCAGCACGCCTCAGGTATGTTCTGATGTTAACACTAACGATGGGTTAAATAATGCACCTGTGCAGGAGCCTTCACCACAGGAGGAGGACCACCCGGTCAGCACTGTTTTGGATGACTTGGACCGGCCTATTGCTCATAGGAAGCAGCGAAGACAGTGTGCCTCATATCCCCTGGCCTCTCATGTCTCTTTTCATCGTCTCACTGGGGATTTCCAGAAGTTTGCCGCTGCTGTATCGTCAGTAGAGATTCCACGAACATATCAGGATGCGATGAAGACTGAATGCTGGCGTCTAGCAATGGAAGAGGAGATGCGTGCCCTGCAATCTAAAGGGACTTGGTCTCTTGTCCCTATTCCTCCAGGTGCATCTGTGGTGAGTTGCAAGTGGGTATTTACGGTCAAATATCATGCAGATGGTCGTCTTGACAGATACAAGGCCAGGCTCGTAGCAAGAGGCTTTACACACACATATGGGGTAGATTATTTGGACACCTTTTCACCGGTGGCGAGACACTCTACCCTTCGCATCCTTCTCTCGGTTGCAGTGGTACGTGA
The DNA here is from genome assembly GCA_037367405.1 of Ottelia alismoides. Lineage (NCBI taxonomy): Eukaryota > Viridiplantae > Streptophyta > Magnoliopsida > Alismatales > Hydrocharitaceae > Ottelia > Ottelia alismoides. The sequence continues at coordinate 172,358 of JAZKJV010002462.1, read as the reverse complement.
CTGGACCATATTCCAGCTTGATGTTAAGAATGCTTTCTTGTATGGTGATCTCCAGGAGGAAGTCTACATGCAGCAGCCACCTGGGTTTGCTGCTGAGGGGGAGAATCAGAAGGTGTGCAGACTTCATAAGGCTATCTATGGCCTTAAACAGAGTCCTCGAGCATGGTTCCAGAAGCTCTCCCAGCTTATTGAACGACAAGGGTTCAGAAAATCAAATGCGGACCACTCACTGTTCGTCCGGAAGACCCCTAGAGGTACCATTGTTGTTATGGTATATGTTGATGACATATTGGTTACTGGAGATGATGCACAGGGGGTTGAGATAACCAAGTCTATGTTGGGCAGCCAGTTCATTACAAAGGATCTAGGCACAATACGATATTTTCTGGGGATAGAATTTGCAAGAAATGCACAAGGAATGGTGATGACTCAAAGAAAATATGTCATGGATTTGCTAGTTGAAACAGGAATGACTGGATGCAGACCTTCAAGTACACCTATGGACCCGAGTATGAAGCTGTACAATGATGATACCGAGGAGGTGGACAAGAGAAGGTACAGAGAGATGGTGGGTAAGCTCTTATACATCACTATAACTCGACCGGATATTGCCCTTGCAGTAAATCGGGTGAGTCAATTCATGGAGCAGCCGAGGCAAATACATATGGATGCCTTGTACATGATATTGAGATATCTGAAGTCTTCCCCAGGCACAGGGTTGCTATTCAAGAAAGGTACAGATCTGTCTATTTCAGCCTGTGCAGATGCAGATTATGCAGGATGTCCACGGGATCGTAAGTCTACTTCTGGATTTGCTATCTTCATAGGTAGCTCTTTAGTCTCTTGGAAAAGCAAGAAGCAGACTGTTGTGGCTAGATCCAGTGCCGAATCCGAGTACAGAGCCATGGCACAGGCAAGCACAGAAATGATGTGGGTTAAAGCAGTCTTAGAAGATCTGAATGTTGATGTTCCCTTGCCTATGAACCTTCAATGTGATAATCAGGCAGCATTATTTATTGCCAACAATCCAGCCTTCCATGAAAGAACAAAACACATCGAGGTGGATTGTCATTACACTAGGGACATGATTCAGAAGGGCTTCATCTCCACGTCTCACGTCAGTTCAGAGGACCAGACAGCGGACATATTCACTAAGCCTTTGCTCAGAGGACCTTTCCAGAGATGTTCTTCCAAGCTGAGCATGATAGATATCTATGCTCCATCTTGAGGGGGAGTGTAGAGATAGTTGTTCGTCTTCTATGTTATTTATTATTTCAGTTTCTTTATGTATCTCTCATGTAATTTACCCAAGGGCTCTCTCCCTATATAAGAGACCCGAGGGCTCTATGGAATAAACCATCTGAGTATTCTAACAGTTCTCAAGCAAGTCGAATGCCTTATTTACCATTCCTGAAAGACCCAACATTAGATCGAGCTCTATATAGCCTACCGCATAGACTAAGAGAAATTTGCTCTCAGTAGGATCATCCTCGAAAGCTATATCAAGGACAAGCATTAGATCTCATCCTTTTCTTCCAAAGTGTTCATAAACCTGCTATCCACTTATTGAGAAGAACAATGGAGATTTACATAGCTAAAAAGAAGAAACTCCGTATGATTTTTATTGATTAGGAGAAGGCTTATGATTCAGTCCCAAGGGAGATATTGTAGAGAATTTTGGAGAAGAAACAAGTACATGTCATACAAATTAATCTTATAAAAGATATGTATGATGGAGCTTCATCTTGTATAAGGATCCAGTCTGGGAAGATTTATTGTTTTAACATCAGCATTGATTTGCATCAAGATTCAGCTTTGAGTCCATTTCTTTTTACTTTGATTATGGATGAATTGACTAGTCACATTTAGGATGAGATACATTGTTGTATGTTGTTTGTCGATGATATCGGGTTGATTGATGAGACAAGAGAAGGAGTAAATGAAAAGCTAGAGGTTTGAAGACATGCCTTGGAAACTAAATGATTTCGCATAAGTATGGCTAAAACTGAACATATTGAGTGTACATTTGATGGAAATAATGGTGCAGGACTCGAGGTGAAGATTTGAAAAGATAACATTCAGAAGAAAGAATCTTTTAGATAGTTGGGATCTATTTTGCAACAGGATGGGGAAATTGATGGAGATGCTACTCATAAAATAAATGCAGGTTGACTAAAGTGGAGAGGAGTCTCTATTGTTCTTCAACTTCTTTGTGATAAGAAAATCACTTTGAAAGTCAAAGTAAATATTACCGAGCAGCCATGAGATATGCCATGCTCTATAGATGAAAATGTTAGCCTGTGAACCATAGACATCTGCAGAGAATAACAGTAGCAGAAATGAAAATGCTAAGATGGATGTGTGGGCATACACGAAAAGATTGGATTCTGAATTATGCAAACAAAAGGAAAGTTGGTGTATCTCCTATAGAGGATAATATGAGAAAAAACCGCTTAAGATGGTTTGACCATTTGCAAAGGATGTCGGTCGATGCACCGTTAGAAGATGCGAGATTTAGAATGTTGAACTGGTTAAGAGAGAGCGAAGGATGCCTAAGAAGTGTTGGAATGAGACTATTCAAAGGGATCTTAGTTATTTGGCCCGAGAATGACCCACAATAGATCTGACAAAGCAAAAATTCCATGTAGCCGACCCTACTTAACCGTAGGAAAAGGTTTTGTTGTTGTTGTTATTCATAACTCTATACGATTATTCATGTATACGGGATAAGAGAATTTTCATAGTAGATATAGGATGTGAAGAAAATGGAGAGTCGCGGAGCAAGAGTTAAAAAACAGTGCAGCCATGGCATGCCCCCTTAGCCTGACACACGTGCAAATGCATGTGTGTTTCCAGCATCTAGCTCTCAATTTCCAATACTAGCCAAGATGCCACACCACATGATCTCAAAGACTTCTCTATTCTTAGAATTAGGATTAAACCCCACACGACGCAATGTTGGGATTTCAACATTGAATTCCTCTGGATTAGAAAATCCAAATGCTCCAATAAATCCACTATATCCAACACAATGCTAATGATTGAGAGGTGTTTGCCAGTACCAGCATCAGCGATAAACCGCTGTTTGGACAATGTCCAACTTAAAATGATTAAAATGCCATCTTAGTGATTGAACAGAGTAAACGTAGTCAGGATTCAGGAACTGAATAGGTAGTAATAGCACAACAAGAGCAAGAATTGAAACTCACATCATCTTAGGCCTACTGCTTGGTAGAGGGTGCAGCAGCCAGAGGCAAAAAGAAGCCCGCTTGGGCCACTTCAGCAGAAGCTGCAGCGGGAGAATGCGGTGCCGCAAACTTGCCATCTTCTCCACTTTCTCCTCCATTGGCAATGCACAAAACAACTGCCAGCATCCATTAAAAAACAGTCAGCTGAGTGTGAGTGACTGTACCAAACCACTTATCCAAAATTAAACATACCAACGATCACAAAGATTCCAACCTCAAACAGGAGCACACCCAGCCGATAAAAATCCGACTCGAACGTGGCCGACGCCCCCGCCTCCTCCTCGGGGCTAGTATACCAACCCATCTCCATTTCCAGCACCTGCTTCATTGGGAATACCCCCTTTCTCTCCTCCACCTGATCATCCGAGCATCCCACCTCCTGCCCGTCGCTCCACCGGTCTTCCTCGCACGACGAGGCCTCCGATCCCGAGCACGAGGCAGACTCTATAAAGGACACTGTGTTGAAAGTGGTCATCACAAGACAAGAAGGCCTTATGTTTCCCACCACCACCCCTTCTCTGTGTGCTTCTTTCACCATACCAACTACCTGCCTAAATATGTGGAGGCTCTCAAGGGCATCCACAGACCTCCCCTCCCGGTCCAACCACTCTCTTACGCTTACAGCGTGTTCATCTCCGTCCTCCCCATCCTCCTCTTGCGCGTAGAGCGATCTAGAGGTGGAAGGCCTCGCCTCCTCTGACCATTCCATGCTGCTGCTGCTCCCCACCCATCAACGGTTACCAACCATGCAGAGCTCGGATCAAGAAACCAATGCCAACCCACATGCTGAAACCCCAAAAAATGGAGGTGGTAGTGCGTCTCAGCTCCACAAATTGGTGATCAGAACGTCCATATGTGGGCCAGGAGCGCCATGAAAAGCAACTGTCCATGAAAGCTCAGTTGCAGTTAAGGCTACTGGGATGCAGGGACGGGTACAGAAAGGGTAGAGGCCGTGGAAAAGAGTCCAAAGGAGAGGCATAGGACATATAAATCTAGAGAGAGAGAGAGGCCGAGGATAAGGCCACGGTGCTGCTGCTATTGCACCAACCGGAGAGCCACACGTTTGAACCGGGGCTACGTAAAGAGGGTGGCAGGATGGAGGGTGGGGATGAGGAAGGGGAGGGATGGACGGGTGAGATCGGAGAGGGGAGGAAGATGGCGACGTGTAGGGAGAGGAGACCACACGGTTGTGGTGAGGGAGGGGATGAGGTGAAGGGGTCCGTGGGGCCAACGACGTGCGGAAGGTAGGGCCTTTTGTGCACTTTGTTTTTGGTTTGGGCGGACCCATTTTGCATGCGGTTACATATATATATCCATATCTATATATATAATTATTAAATGAATACGGATATATCATTTTGATATCTACATACATTCATATTTGTATCTATATATATGTTGTCGTATATAAATAGGGTAAAATGGGGCTGCCCCCAGGGAGTAGCCAACTTGGCTACTCCCACCTCTATTTTTTCCTCATTTTTTTTATTTTTTTTAAAATTAAAAATTTATATATCCATCATTATATCCCTCTCACATTCTATTAAAATTTCGTCAGAAACAGAGACTCCTAAGCCCTCCATCCAGACATCATTTTTTTAACGGTCGCAGGATTTTTTAAATCGACCATGTTTGGATGGAGGCTGTAGGAGTCTCTGTTTCTGCCGAAATTTTAATAGAAAGTGAGAGGGATATAATGATGAATATAAAAATTTTAATTTTCCAAAAAAATAAAAAAATGAGGGAAAAATAGGGGTGGGAGTAGCCAAGTTGGCTACTCCCTGGGGGCAGCCCCATTTACCTCATATAAATATAGTCATAGATTTATTTTTAGCCCTATATAAGATAATTATATGCCTTCTATTATCGTATTTGTATATTTTTTATGATACAAACACATTTAGTAAATTTATATAATGTATTTTCCATCCAATTCGTATATATATTAAGTCGATTCTATAGAGTATTCCTAACACTACTCGTATGCGATCGGTATCCGGTTTACATCTGTATCTGTTTTTAATGATATGGTAAGATAGTTTTAATATCCGTCAATATATTATGTATCCGCATCCGTGTTCATATTCAAAAATGGACAAGGATACAGTAATACTTATATCTATATATGTATCTGTTTGTTTGGGTCTCACTAATTCGGAAATGCATGTGAACATTTCATTTATGTTTGTATGTGCCAAGGATAATGAGCATGTCTAATGACATGTTGAAGAGGATTTCTTATGGTAAGGGTGAGAAACCTCTCATGAGATGTGCTTGAAACAAATTAGTCACATGTTCATGTAGGAGTCCAAACCTCAACAAATAATAGAATTAAGTATTACTCATAAGTCAATGTATATGAGACAAGTTAGCATTAATGAAAATAGTGATACCTCTTTAATCTCCAATGGCTCACACATCAAATATTTGGATTATCCTATGAGACGTGAGGATAGGGATGAAGGCAAACAATTTACATTGGAGGGGCCAAATATAAGTAAAGTAAACTGAAAACGGAGATTTTTTTATTCAGCTCCTTAAACGACTTAGGCATATATAGTAATTGTGATTTTTAAAGTTATAATGTAAAACTAAATGGAGAAATAGCTTTGAATGCAAAGAGAGACAAATATGATAAATTAAAAATGTGGTAATTTTAAGACCAAATGTTAAGATTGATAAAAATGACTTAATACTTAACATCCATCCTTCATATTTTTATTGATATTAATAAAACATGATTTGTTATAGATTTAATTTGGTAGAATATAAGTATGAGAACAATAGTGACTACGATGATTGAAATAAGAATATTTTGATATATTTCTTTAAGAACATATGCAAATATTCTAAATAATTGCCTCTATAATTTTCATAGTTATGTAAATTCACAGTTTCGGAATTTTAGAAACTTTGCTTCTCTCAAGAAGAGAAAAGGCTCCTTTTTAAAATATAGAAAGATAAAAATTGATATATGAAAACTAGAGGATCCTCTGCCATGCAAATATTTATAATATCCAAAAGTAAAATATTTGTTATATCAATGCTTTTATCTTTTCTAATATAGTCCAACCTCGACGATGGGTTGGATATGTATAGTTGAACTTGGAGCTTGTTTCATTTTTTTTTATGAAAAACTAGGATTATATTACATCATCTTCTATGATTTGAATTACATGTGCATGAGATATCTGTAATTCTAAGATATGTTGTTATGCTATGATGATTATGTTATATACTTCAAAATATTTTATGATTCATATGTAAGTTTGGATTATATTAGATATAGTATTATGTCAAAATGAATCTACAGTGCTCTTTATTTTAAATATGTCGCTTTATTGTTTGTTGTTAAGTATATATTGATGAATACAACTTCTTTCGAAATAATTTTTTATACTTGAAGTTAGTGATGGATGGCATATCTGATACAATAATATCAGTAAATAACAGCTACTATACATACTCATTGATGATATAGCGATATGACATTCAATGTTGATTTGATAAGAAATTTCACAATAAATAGTATCCATCATTATATTTCAATGACTGGCAGTGTAGCGGTGGAATTATAAAAACAACACAATCAATAATTTTGTTGTAGTGTAAAAGATCATCATACTTAATTTGAGTACACATGAAAGATCTTTAAACTTCGTGGCTAAGTAAAATCCCAATAATGGAATTCGAGTTTATCAAGGAAATAGATAGATTATAAGGACTCAACATGGAAGAATGGTGGGCCCAACATTGTTCACATCCTCAACTTTTGCCTGCAATAAATGAGATTGTGGAAGGACATACAAAGAAATGCCCAATCCTGGCAGGGTCTGGCCCCCTCCCACCGCCGTCTCCCTCCGCCTCTGTGTGGTGATCATGTTAAAGTCATCCAAATATTAAGCAAGCGGCAAAACCTTCGAAGGCCATGCCTGCGTTGCATGGTCCTTCATGGTTGGTTCCTTCAAGCGAAGGCAAACATGCTACCGTCTAAGCTCGGATTGATAACATCAAAGAACATGAACTTTAATAACATAAATATTACACATCTTAAGAGCATGTATTGTTGTCAAGGCCCATGAACCTCAAACAGATGTATCCACACTCCCTAGAAAGGTATGCATGAACCTCAAACAGATGTATCCAATAAGCTGAAAGAATTTCGAGGGAAAAACCTCAAAATCTAAGGTACTTATCATAAGAACTTTCCCCACCTAAAGAGACCATCGTTGAACATCAAATAAAAGGAACCTCTCAAAGATCTCACAAGTATACATGTACATATCAAGGAACCATGCACCTTTCATGACCATTGACTTTCTAGATCCATGTTTATGAAAAATAGGTTCTAACACAACCATGTGAGGTAGCACAACAGTCTCATTGGTGATGTCTTCCCGCCTACTATGCCCTAATCCTCAACTGATCAAACATTGAGTGGATGGATCGCGAGGATCATAGCGCAAGCGTAATGTCCCTACATATGGATGGCCAGGAGCCAACATCCTTCCTCGTGAAAAAGACAATGTAATCCAATGGCATGGCACATGGCTTTCACTAGAAAGTGTGAGAAAAAGGAAAAGCATCCATCTATAATTAAATGGATATTAAGGGATGAAATCTCGATCTCCACCTTTCCTTAGCCTCTTTCTCACTTGTATAAAGCAGGGAATTCTACTAATTAAAAGGGAACAAAATTTCAATATTAAAAGGTAGCCTAAAGAATAGGCAAAGAATTTATCATTATACTAACTCAAAGCTCTAGAACTCAAACTATTTAGGAGAGTCTGTTCGTATCCAAGGAAACAACCTAGGCGAATGCATCAGAGGAACATCCGTCTCAAAACCTGCACATTTTTTAGGTAGATTCGTAAAAACCTCCTCTGTTGTGATGTTTGAAACCTATTATATGGTGTAACACCCCTCCATTTTTCAATCATCTTACGACGATTATCATGGCAAGCATAGATTCATTAGAAGTGTCTCCTCGAGACCTCTTAATGTACTCTAAAATGCATAAGTTCGAGCTACCTCACTTTCTATATGTAGAATCCCTAGCTGCCACTACAACCAACTATGTTAGAACTTCATCTCTTTAGCCTTTGATCAACTATCAATGTTCATCGAAAGTTGGTTGAACACTAATATGCAACCATCATTGCATAGGAAAGGTCGAGGTCTTTTCTTCTCCCTCGCACATTATATCAATTAGCTCACCATCTTAAAGTACTCACTTTCAAATTTTATTTAATATTATCCTAACCCTCCTCCTCTCTCTATGTGTAGCTCCTTCACTATTGTACAATCAGATCATGAGTAACTTACGATAAGGGAACTTGCCCAAAAGATAACAAACATAGCCCCTTGTTATTAGTTTCCTACAAGGATTTTGTTGATCTTCTTTATAAGTCAAATGTTAGAGGCATAGGTGTTTCTTGTGGCATGTTGTGATGGTTGCATGCTTGAAGATGGACGTGAGTAGTACATGCTTAATGCATATTTATATAAATGATGCATTTATCAAAGTCTTGTAAATATTGTAAACTCCATTCTAAACCCTCTAAAATTCTCTAGCACCCAAAATATGAAAAATGATCTAACAATCTTGCATGTATCTATCTATCCAATGATCCCAAAACATTAAAAGTTGGTATTCTAAGCTCAAGATATGGATGTTTTAGTGCAAATGGGTCAAGGTCCATCTAGGGTCCAAATTAGTTTTCAATATGCGATTAAGCTTATAAATAGACTTGAAAAAAAGACCTTTTTGAGCACCACTCTTAAAAATAACCTTCAAAGCTTTGTCTCACTATCACTATGTGTTTAAATGTAGTTCTATTACAAAGTGTATATCATCGGTTATAAATGAAATCTAGTTAATAAATTATAGAAGTATAATATGATTATATAATAATGAATATAAATTGAGTCACGGGGAGGTGAAGATGATAAAATGCATATCATTCAGTTAGTAATCCATTTTTTATTATATTTTTTCAATTATTTTATCTGTATTTTTCAATATAAGATTGTAATGGATTTTAATTTAGAAACATAAGAGTAAGGGTCAAAAAATAAAAGTAAATGTAGTACATAAAGTAGATGAATATTCACTTTCCAATTAAGTTTTTAACATTGTATTTTTTCCCTATAACTTTAAACTAAACAAATATAAATTGTGTTTATATTTCCAAATAGAAATATAATCAAAATAATATGAAAATTTTATCCTAAGACGAATAATTAAAATAAAATTAAGTTAACTTTTTGTGATATTTATAAATGTTATCAAGTCATAATTGGGCAATGCAAATCCGATTAACCAAATGATTGAGTGAGTTGATTAAACTTTGACTAATAATTAATTAAAGAGTTAAAATAATTAAATTTATAGAAAATTAATATAAGCTATACGAGTTTAATTTACAAAATTTAAAATTACCAAGTAGACGTTGATTATAAAATTGAACGTTATTTGACCGACTTGGATAACTAATTAAATTATTGTATGAGTTTAATTAGAAATCTTTCAGTGGAGTTTATTTAGTTGTCAACTAAATGAAGTGGAGGAAAATTAAACTTCTCGAATAGAGATTGAATTTTTTAGATTTAGAAATTATGAGGCCATAAAAATAGATATAGTTGGAGGAATTTAGGAAGATTAATTGTCTTTATATTAATATGATGGTATAATTTTAAATATCTCTGTCTCTTCACCCTTAAAACACCCATATTCAACCTTCAAAATAAGGCTCGTAGTCATGGAAGTGCTCAAGACAAAAATGAAGTTCCCATATCCCCCCTCTTACACTCCATTTTTCTATTTGGTTGATATATATTATCCATTGATTAGATATCATCTTTTATTGATCTCCAAGTCATTCTATGGCTTTAAGTTAATGCAATATGAATCTAAACTTCATGGATATAACTAATTATGCATTGAGTTCTTATTTTAATTATTAATTATGTGATTTAATCTACATTTTTTAATCATAAGCTCGATAATTTTTTAGGCTCAGGTGACCCCTTTTATTGATGAAAAGAGATGTGTACATGAATATGAAAGACTATTCCTTCTTATCAGAGGTGGCCAACAAAGACTTAGAAAAGAGAAGGTGTCCAACATGACCTTAGAAAGAAGAAAAATTAAAACTAACAGTGATGGACAGCATGACTTTGAAAAAAAAAATACTCAAAGAGATGAAAATAATTTCTATTGCAATAAGAATAGGAAAGAGTCCCCATTCCTCTTTTAAATTTGGTTGATATGATTTATCGGCATCCAACTCCAAGTGCTCCAAATATGTGGCATTCTGATTTCTTCTTAAAAGGTTATCTTAAACTCGGCTTTTTCGTCTTCCGTCCATCCTGAGAATAAAATTGCAAACTTCTTTGTATCACCAAGCTCTCTTACAGAATCCTAAGATCGGACCACCCAATCATCACCAACTCAGAAGTCTGCATGTATTAATCTCCCTTTTATTGTCTTCTTGAATGATTGAATCCCACAACATTAGCCAATTCCATTTGCTCCTTGCATACTTCTATAATTTTAGAATCTGAAGAAGGATAATCATCAACAAAATCGAATTCATTCATCCTCACCTCATATTTTAGGCTAGAAAAACCTTCCATCCAGTTCTTTACATCTTTAGGCTTCTTCTTGAACAAACCATCATATGTGTTCTCTATTCGCATTGAAATCTGGATTCAAGCCTTTTAAAAGAAAATTATCCTCCACACACGGCTTCTTTCTCAAGATAAATCTATTTTCAGACTGAAAAGTATGCTACTTTTTCTTCCTTTCCATTTCCTTCTCCAGAGCAGAATGAAGAAGCTCTTCCCTGAGCGTCTCCAAAAGATGATCTGCTATATCTTCTATAATAGTAGAAGCTACCTTATTAATGATTTCATTTGTTGCTTTGAAAAAACTCAAATTATTCTGGTCTTCAATATGATCTTCTATCTATGATGATGTACTCAGGTTCTCTGAAGGCACTTTCTACTTATTCTTTAATTTATTTGATATTGTCACCCATCCAGTCCACTGATATGTTCTTCTCTTGATTTTGTTGTTATTGTACAAAAAAAATATTTTTTGAGATATCCAATTGTTCCAAATTTTTGGCCAATCCAACTGGTGCATGCTTTTGATAATGATCATGCCTCTTCCCTTCAAAGCATGAAATTCCATCTTCCACCACTATTGTAGCAGACAGAAATTCCAACGGCGATTCTTTCAGGGGTAACAACTGTTGCTGTATGAATGTGTGGTTTGCATTCTTCATTGGTTCGAACTCCTTTTCTTCTTCCATGCCGATCTTAAGAAGAAACAGTGGTGACAGAACCAACTGGACAAAAATGTTGTTAGTGGAATCCCCAACGTTATTCTAGGAGAAAGGATGCACTGCAACAGCCCATGAGATGCCACATTAAGATGGGTTCTCTTAACCCATTGCAGGATCTACATTTTTCTAGATTCTCTAGAGAGAGACTCATTGCAGGATCCATTCTCCAATGACCAACATCTACATATAGATATTTCCATGGCTTCCTTCATTAACCGTGAACTCTAGTACAAGATCCTTTCGAAGTTCCCATAAGAGATAACCCACTTCTAGGTCCCGAAGAAGGTGATCCATTTTCAGAGATCAACCTATGGATATTCTCACTTTGTACTTTATGCGGTCCTTCGAAGAGATGGAGCAATCTTTAGTAAAGGATACGTGTTTGAGGGCCAAAGCTCTCCATGAGGGAGTCTCATTTTAATACCGATGATTCTAATCGATGTATATATAGAGCACATGAGTTGGTTATTGACCTAGATTTCTCTATGAAACGTCATTCATACTCCATCCCTCTAGTTCCTCCTCAGCATCATGATACGAGAAGCATTGTCCTCGGCAACGACTTGCAAAGTATGTATTGAGTCGATGTTGTATGTAGTGTCATTTTTTTTCAACGTGAGAGTGAGTATATTCTTTATGTTTGTCCAAGCTCAACATCACATGCTCCATCTTGAGGGGGAGTGTTGAAGAATCTCTTTGGTGGGTAATTGAGTTTCTCTAGGATCCAATTACTGCACCCTCATGTTTAGTGCCACATCATCCAGTGTTGGGACTTTGGTGTGTCCATGGTGTTATATAAAGATCCCCACACCCCCTACTTTGTGAGAAAAGTGAATAGAAGAATCATAAATTAGTGATGTTCTCCCATGGTTTCATCTCGCTCCTTAGGGAGTAGGGTTCCACATAAAAATTCTGAGAGTTCTTTTTTTCTTGTTCTTAATTTGATTTGCTTCCGCAATTTTTATTCTATTGAAAATGAAATGAGTTTAAGTTTCATATCGAGTTCATGAACATAGATGAAAATTGAGCTGACTGATACCTAGATTAAATAACTTCTTAAGAGTTAGGATTTTAAACTCAACAACATCTAAGTTCCACTAGTCACTACTCGTGTTTTGCTCAAAAGTCATTTCAGATATACTAGCACTACATTATACTCTTTTATCATGGAAACAATATGTATAAGTATGAATTATGTTAGATTTTACCATTTGATGATATGAACTACCATTCAATTAGCTTGGAAACCTTAGTTTCCTCTCTTTAGCTTATCTTTCCTTGAGGAGTCAGATAATTTCTTTGAAGGTCAAGTGCTACTAGCAAATCAAAATATATGTGTGGAGCATGAACAATGGAGATAGGTCTCATCTTCGGAAGCTTGACTAGTGTAATCAAGTATTCACTCTGCAAGAATCGTTGGACCATTATGGTAGAATTCTTTGGCTTTGTATTTGATTCGCATCTCACTATGAAACATCGTTTCTCTACTGTTTTTTAAAAATGAAGGTTTGCCCTCTATTTAGTGTATTTGGAGAAAAATGAGCAATCATGCATGATGTTTATGTTGCCCCCTGCCACCTCATATGAAGAACTATGTTCTAGCAAACTATTCCTCATTTGAATCTTTGCATCTACTATTCTGGTCTTTAGATGTCCATGCTACTAGAGGGAGCTGGGGATGCACCGATGTCTATAGTTTCCAAGGCTTGGACATTTACAACCCTTGATAAAGCTATTGTGTATGTACCAATTCATGTTAAGATGATCTTTCAAGTCCTCATTTAGGTAAAGTTAAATATCGATGTAATTATGTTAGACTTGTAAGCCCTTAGCGACCCATTAATGCAATAAAAGTTATTATTTTCCCATATCTATCTGAAATGGTTATTTGTGGATGCACGTAAATGAAGATTCTTTTGTACAATTAGTGTTATGTATATCACATTGAAAATCATGAATATTCAATAATGATCTCTAGTCTGAGAAAGAGATAGCAATCTTTATTTATAAATTAATTTCAGATTGACCTCTTGATGCAGATCCTCTGCACAGGAATAGTGTTTCAGAGGTGTCGAAATAGTCAAGTCAAAGAGTTGACTCGATGATGTTGAGACAAACTAAGACCTAAATCGTAACTGTCATAATCAAGCACACATCCTTCGACGAGAGATAAATATACATCTATATGTCTTAATTTGTGCATTAGACAAATCATTGGGTTGAAGACCTAACCAAGGTCCATATACTTGTCAGTTGACATGCATATGAGGACATATGAGAAATATGATCTCTCCAAGGAATCATATGTGTTCACACTTGATGATCCGAGAAACATGGCTAACTCATGAGATATTTAGGGATCATAAAGAATCCCATGCATGGTCGTCTTGTTTAGAAATAATACACGAATTTGAGATATCGATATGTGACTTTTGGAAAGTATATGATTAATATTGTCTTCCAATTATCGAATGAGAATTCTATTACATGCCACGAAGAAGAGGGTCAAACTAGTTGTTGGACTTCAGATATATCAAAGTCTTCCAATATGAAGGATGGATGTGTATTAAGAATACTCTAGGTCAAATTTATCTTAATAGATCATCTACCATGACAATTCCATTCTAAGGGAATGATGAAATCGAATGGATTTTAGTGACTCCACTTCTTATCTTAATGATATGATAATTAATTGGATTAAGTATCATTTCATTTGATTCCAATATCTAATTTCGAGAAATTCAATGTCCAAATGTTGGAAAGAGAAATAATAATGGAAATATAGATAAACTCACACCTCAAGTCTATTTATAATCTTTAAATGGTTTGGAATATAATTAGAAATTGAGTAGGAATCTGGGTGCATTAGTGTGCTCGTTTATTAAGCTCGTGGAGAGTGTGATGTATTTCATTCAGCTTACTTGGATTGTGAATCATTTCTCCTCGAACTCAATATTTGTAAGAGAGGCATTTTTCCAAAAGTGGTATAAACCCTGAAATTAGATGGTTCAAAATTTCAAGTCACTATATGTGGATAGCATGATCTTCTCGATATTATCTCCGAGTATCTGCGACTATGACTCACGTGTCCTAATTGGATTAGGACTCGTACTGTATGATGTCAAAAATAAAATAATAATTGTTATTGTTATAACTAATTTCTAAAATGGTATTTTTATGAACATGATCAACAAAATATAATGAATTAATTAATATAAATAATTACTCATAACAATTAATATTTATATTAATGTGATTTACATAATTATTTCAAGGTACTTATGTGAATGTGGATCACATTGAATTTTAAATGTAAATTGGATTTACAGTTTTCTTTGAGTTTATGAATAAGATTCATATGTTATGATGATTCTGTCATAAACTACCAATAATAATAATTAGATTATCACGAAGATAATGAATCAATAACTTCAACAATAAATAGGTGTATGTTCATACTTGTAAAAGCATAAACGTCCATCATGAGAGTCCTATTGAGATTAGGATATCATATTTTTCATTTATTTGTTGCTTTATTTTAGATGGTAATTAAAGGAGATAATTCAAGTTCTCTTCTTTGAAGGACAAGGATTTGATCCTTGCCTTTGATTAACCATTCAAGGGTAGAGAGAGGATGCCTATTATGAAGAGTAGGACTCTTCATAGACGTCCCCTCATGCTATACAAGAGAGCGTGTAACCGCTCTCCAAGAGCATGCTTCATTCCACCAAAGTTCTATTGCCTTAGAGTTGAAGAAGAGACGAGTCTTAAGAATTTGTATCTCTCATACACATCTACTCTCTTCTCCAACAAGATCCTACATGTCCACCATCAAGTCTCTCCTCTTTCTTTATAGTGTGGCCTTGTGGAAGAGAAGATCATCTTCTTCTCTGTGCTTCTTGTGCGTGAAGGAGGGATCGATTTCATACAATGAAATTAGGAGTTTTAGATCATCTTGATATCATCTTTGCATGGATAACTTCAAGAAGAAGTCGACATCGAAGTTCGTGGGAAGCTACACGATTTATCATCGCGTCCATGAGAGACGTATCTGCAGATCGAACTTGATCGGGGAGGTTTATTTTGTAACTCATGCTTTAAGATGCAATCACAATCTCTTCTTAATATTCGTTAGAGTACATGAAACCATATTTGGAAACCGTTTCCTTAAGATTACGGTTTTCAGAATGCATAATTTTGTTATGCTGAAATTCCTAGTTCATACGATGAATTCTCTTTAAAATTGCAAAATTTTTGATGTTTTCCACGTTCTTGTGATGCTAAGTGCTAAATTTCCTTCAAGTTGTTCATAGTGGCTCATTATTCGAGTCATACTTATGATGTGATGTAATCTACTTAGACACTAAAAGTCAAAGTCTAGACATTGTCTTGTGGAACTCTCAGAATCAAATAATAAATCCGAAGCTTCTGAAATCCATGATTTTATTGAAGTTATATGATATTAAGTGGATTAATATGGTAGTCAATCTTACGCTATATAAAAAATAAGAATAAGAATATATGAATGGGATTTATGGGAAAATACAAAGATTAAGAATACATACAAGATCCATATAAAAAGGAATGGGTGAAAATGCTCCACATGTATCAAGATGGACAAAGTACAAAATAAGAACTCTCAAAATTGGAGAGGTAATCCAACTCAATGTCCGATTCTTTTAACTCATTGGCGGGTTCAAGCGTGCATAACATCTAGCAAAAGACATATTCTCAACCAACCGAATTCCTTGCTCTGTGTCATATCGGTTCTACTCGCATGTGACAAACTAACATGCATCCACCTCAAACTTGTCTAATCTAAATTGTGATGCATAAAAATTATGATCCTTCATGTGTTGTGTCGGCTCATGTTACATAGGTAAAAGTGAAGTGATTTGTACATTTTCCTCCCTAGATAGGAGGGACTCTTTCTCTCTATATCTTCTTCTCCATATGAGAAGAAATATTATGCTTTGGAACGAGGCTCTAGAGGAACGTACAATGTTCCTTATTCTGTTGATTGCTCTCACATGTGAAATTTTATCCATTAATAATGCATTCATCTGAAGTTAGTGCGCCACTCTTTGATCTGACAATGTCAAGTTGTATGCTTGCACTCAGAGTGAGTATGCACACCTTACCAGTCTCATAATCGAACATGACTTGAAATGTGTGAAGGAATAGCCTCTCGAGAATGATTATTCTATGGGGCAACTGTGGTGGGTAATCCATGTCCAAGATGATAAAGTTCGTAGGGAATTGCAGTCCATCTACAATCATGACAACGTACTTGAGTATACCCCTCGGTCGCTTCACCAATCAATCATCAAACTTAAGGATTATGCCAGCTTTGTAAGGTGGCCCCAACTTGAGAGTGTCGAACAAGGATGACATGGGATTTATAGACGAATCGATGTTTAATAAAGTACAATCAAAATTGGTTGTAACAATTTGGCATCTGACTAAGTTTGCACTAGAATCCTTCTTGTTGGAATGGGATTTGTTGTGGATAGCACAGGAAGTTGCCTTGTTTAAGACGTTTTTTTCTCGATTCTTGTTTGGTTCTTTCGATGTTGCTAACATATCATTTTTGTACTATTTTTCAGCTCATATAAGAGATCCAAGGCATCATGTAATGAGATCTTGCGGAATATATTCTCTTTGCACATTTTCTCTATGGTTGGATCATGAATATAATTATTTAATATCTTTTGATCATATTTTCCATCAAAAAATGATTAGAGGAAAGGAATAATCTTCAAAACAAAATTATTATCTTTTATTTAATTTAAATAAATAATATTTACATCATTTTGTACATGGGAATTAATGTATATATTGGTAGTCGTAACATTATATACATGACTAACAATATCACAGGAAGGTGAGACATTCGCTCATCTTGTCTCGGTAGGGTCGATCTCTACGGCTCGTTGATGAACGGGAGATCTACCTCTTTAATAATGAGGAATTTTCGTTCTATCGTAGCATAGGAGGCAGATTTAGATCATGCAAAAACCACAATTTCGAATATGTGAAAATTAATTTTGCTTGAGAGGTATACCAAGGTAAAACACAGGGACACAAATCTTTTTATCTATTTATAAACAATTATTATTTTAATTGATGAGTGGGTATTTTCTTTAGTCTTAGGTCTTCATGCATATATGATGCAAATAAAATATGAAGATAAAATAATAGTAATGACGCATGAAAGAGATGCAGTTTTTATTTGATTTTATGCAAGTTAAATGAGATAAAATACATGCACATGATTATTGGATTGCAATAAATGAATGCAATACAAAATATACAAATATAACCTACAAAATATTAAATTAATGGGCACAAATGATGGGTCAATTTTAGAGTCAAATCGAGCGTCAAAATCAAGAACAAGCATATATTAATGGAAAAGATTTATAGAGCAATAGACATTGTATAACTTCAAAATTCATCACATTTAATTTAGTGTCAAAACAAGAAATTAAACATGTCATTAGATAGAGGATGAAACAAGCATCAAAATGAAATTGAAATCACTCAATTTGGAGTTAATATGCTCAATATATGCTCAAAAATAGTGTGAAGGGCATTAATGCAATAAAAATGCATGGAAAATAAACCTTGGAGGGACCCATTTATAAATATAAAAACTCAAAGGGGCTCAATGCAATTTGTCCTTTTGTGTACATGGGCATCCTTGTAATTATCCAAACCCAATTAAGTCTCCCTATAATTTACCCTAAGCACGCACGTGAGGCACACGCTTGAGGGACCTAGATGTAAAATGAGATAACTCCAAGGTCTTTGATGTAAATTACCCAGCCCCTCACATAAGGCACAAGGCTCGGGAGGCTTAGGAGGCGTTAGCCTCGGGCGGACGTCGTGGTGAATGCTGATGCTTCAGGCAGGTGGCTCGGATGCCTCGAGCCCAGAGGGTAAGAGTGAAGGCTCGGGCGTAATCTCAACCATCATATCCAAATGATCCAATGGCTATGATGCATGTCGTGGATGGGCAGTCGATGGCACTACAGATCTGATCCACGATCGGTGTCCCTATGACTCAGGTACCCTTGGATCGTGATCCAAGTGCTACTGCTCCTTCTTCCTCCACTGTAAGTGGCGACAATGGGACTTGGCTCTGGCGAGCCTCGAATCCCTCCCCCTTGCTCCTGTATCATCTTGAAAGGTCGTGATAGCTCGTCGGAGGGTGGGCGGAGGAGTTGGGGATGAGGTGGAGCTCCATCGTCGTCTGGAGACGCGACATAGGGTGTGGTCATTGGAGGTGAACTCGAGATCAGAGATGGGTCACAAGCTCTTACCATTGATGCAATAGAGACCTACAAACGTTAATATAGCTGAAGCGTGTTGTGGATGATTGTGGGGGGAACAACGGTCCGACGAAGGCGGAGGGAATGGGGGACCGAGGCTTTCTTCTCCTGCGAGTGATGAATATCTGTGATTCATCACTCTAAAAGTTGAAAATAGAGCTTCATTCCCGAGAAATTACTTACATATTTCCTATTATTATGCATTATTCTCATTCATGTATTTTGAATTAATATTCGCATTTTAGCATTCATATCTGCATTAAATAAGAAGTAAATTCACTTTATACATATCCACCTGTATATTAGCCAAATTCACTTATTTGTATATATTTTATGATAACTCCAAATCCAATAAATCAAAATCAACTCTATACTATAATAGTACTATCACTAATAAAGGGGAAAATATCAAAAAAAATACTAACTTGTAAAATTGACCATTAAAACCCAAATCCAAATTTGAGACTAAGAGCCTTAAAATGCATATATCTCTCTCATATAGTTTCTGATTTAGTTCTACTCATTTTTAAGTAATATACATTCAAAGACCTTCAAAAGAAGAATAATTTCATAAAAATCGAAGTTCGTATGTAAAACTTGGGTTTTGGGCCCCTATTGTATACTGTACATATTGACCATAATACCCTTTATTTTATCTTTTCATTTTCATAATTATTAAAAATACACAAAATATATTAAGTTGTAAATATCCCTGTTATATTTTTTAATTTTATTTTGATTTTTATCTTATTTAAAAATGGTAAAAAAACTGTAAAATATAAAATACGGTATTTTATACTATAAGATACCACCCAAAAATACACTTTGTACATATGGCTTATTTTGATTTTTGATCCTTCACAAAAGTTGTAGATCTCATCGAGATGAGCAATTTTTATGTTGATCACATTTTGATTTGACCTCTTTTGTTATTTCTTTTTTATTTTTATTTACATTTAATTTTTGATTTTTTTGGGAGCGACATGTGGCAGCTCCTGGAGCCGCCATGTATTATCCTATTTTTTTATTATTTTTATTATTTTAAAAATTTATTTTACTTTATTTTATTTATTTTAATTAATTATTTATTTTCATTTATTTATTTTCATTTTTTAAGTATTTTTTCTACTTTTATTTCTTTTCTCTTCATTATTTTTAGTAGCCTGCTTATTTTACTTAATTTTTTTATTTATTTATCTCTTCTCCCTTTACTTGTTCTCTACTCCAAGTCACTACCGAGGCCACTTTCTCTACCACTCCTCCATTTTTCTCCACATCTTTTCTAACTTCTTCCTCCTCATCTTTTTATTTCCCTTCATTCATCTTCATTCGTCGTTTCGAGAGAAGAGACGTTGAGCACATTTAACCTTCAGGTAACAACTGTAGGAGACAAGTCGAGCAACGACAACCTCAAAGGCGAGATCTGCAACTCCATCGTTATTGTGTCACGAGATTCCAATCAGGCTCGCTCAACTTTACAGCGCATCCGTCACGCTGCTCAAGGCAACGACAGGAGTGCAGCATATCTCCTTCAAAAATCCAACGATCCACCATAGGTAAGTATCCCTCTCCTTATCCTTATCATTCTCCTAATTTTTTATCAAACATATATTTTGGTTGTTATTATTTTACACCATATTAGCATAAATCATCACAATCATTCTCATTACCATCAAACACCACCACCATCATCGTCACAACATCATCACCTCATAATCACTTTTTTTATTTTTTCGCACATCATCATATCATCTCCATTCACCACATTCACAACCTCATCCTTTTCACATTTTTGTTTCCTGTTTAAGAAAATCAAGAAAAAAATTAAAAAAATATATAACAAAACAAAACAAAATAAAATAAAAAAGTTGCGTCGTCCTCTGTGCCCCGCACCGCCATCCTCAGGCCACTGCACCCCTGTGTACCGCCACACAACACCTCCTGCACGCAGCGCCATCACCGACTTCTAGCCCTCATCCGTCACAGGTCAACGTCATCCTCTGTTGCGACCCCACAGCCGAAGCAGACGACGCTCATGCCACCTGCAACTCCTCCACCAACCACCCCACACCCCAGCCATGAGGCCCGACAGCAGCATGCTGAGATCCGCCCCTCCAGCAACCCGTCGCTCTGTGCTCCCTACTACTCCGCCGCAAGCTCGTCAGTGCCTCCTCACCGCACGCACAGGAACCCAACCTCACGTACGTCGGCACCTTAGAGCCAGCCTTCCTCCTCCGTATACGAGTTGTGCGTCCGGCCATGCCCCCGTGCGCTGCTCGTTACTAGCCCTACTTCGTCGTGCACCCAGCACGTAAGTCGCCATCAGTCGAGCTGCCCGCAAGCTCATGCGACCTTCCCCTGCGTGAGGCATCGCTCCCTCCGCCTCGTGCACATGATCGCACGTGCCTCCGTCGCCCGCGCTTCTCGTCGTCCTCGTCGTGCGCATCGCGGCCGCCAACGTTGCCACCTCCCTAATTCACCTTCTTTTAAAATGGAACCCACGTTCAAAGCTACAATTTATATTTTTAGTTTTTTTGTGAAGATTATATTTTCTTACTTTCATGTTTTTTAGATGCAAAGACACATTTTTGCATATTTCAATTCATTCAGTTTATTGTCTATATTGCAAAGACACCCCTGATTTGAGCATTAATTAGAATATCCACTTTGCATCATTTTTTAAATAAAGAAATAGCACATTGAAGATCATTTAACTCTCGATCACGTATATATTTACTTGATTTTTTTAGCATTAGATAATTTACTAAAAATCAGAGTTTGAAATTCAGTGATATTTTTACCATTTATGCTCTGAAATTCACACATACTTATTCCTTGCCATAAAAATTGTAAAAAAATTGTAAATGATGCATATGAATGTGTTTTAATTAATAACCAAATCGCATCCAAATTGGAGTTTTCTTTTGCCTAAAATAAATTATTGAGTTATTTATGTAAATGATTTTTAGTCAAATCCACAAATATTATTTTTGTGAAATTTCAAAACTCCTGGATTGCTTATCAAAATATATTTTTGAGATAATTCGCTCTTTGGATAATTTGATTTTTTTTATTTATTAAAAATTAAATAGTCACAGTCACTCTGTTTCTAGTAAAAAAATCATAGAAAATCATAAGTTATCTGAAAAATTTCAAAAATATTAATGTATCTTCATTTCAACATATTTATCTTTCAGTAAAAATTTCATGATGTTTGCTTTTTGTTTACATGAAAATTTACATAAAACCCCTAAAAAGTTTATATTTTTCATTGTTGCATTTTAAACCCAAAAATTCCAAAAAAATATATATTGCATTAATCATTGGATTAGGTTTTTAGAAAAAAAATATACTTGGCTAATTAGGATAAATTTCTTAATAACTTAATTCAACTGCTTTGGCATTTTATCTCAAAAAATACTAAAAAATATGACTTGGAAAATCGTGAGCTAATTCCTCTAAGTTGATCTGACGTTGTTCCTTTGTCTCCTTGAGTTGACCCTGGGGCTTGCTCAGGTTAGAAATACATAAAACCACACTTTAATTAGTTCATTAATTCATCAATTCATGTGGTTAATTTTTTATCAATCCTGATTGGTAAACTACAACAAATCGACAAATTAAATAGGACGATTTTTGGGTCCGTCAGCGAGCTGGAGAAGAAGGGGAATTGATGCGAGGAGATTCTGGAGAAGGGAGGAAGGCGGCACGAAGTGGTTGGCGTGAATGATGGAGGGATGATGGAGCTAGTAGGGGTCAGGTGAGGGTGAAAGGCATTTTGTGCGTGGAATTAAATAGGAGAAAACATAAGAAAAATAAGATTGAAAGTACCTGAAGTTTTGAGAGGAAGGAAATGAACGATACAGCCTATCTTGAGGCTCCTGGGGAGTCTCGGGGTTGTTGCACATCAAGGTCGACTGGCCTCGAAGCTCAATGGTGCATGGAGTGGCCGCTACATGGTTGGGGAGGCCATGAGTCATACACTGGAGCAAGGAGCCATGATGGCCCTCCTTCAACCTCCGTCTGTCACAGGGAGGCAGAGGAGGGCTAGGTCTATGCTTCTGAATTGGTGGACCATGGCTATCGGTGGCAGAGGGGGTATTTGAAGGTGTAGGTGACGACAGTTATGGGCGGATTTTGAATGGCTGAACAGATGTATGAATGCACAGGATGTGAGCGTTGCAGGCTGCGCGAAGATGGTCGTAGATGTGTCTACGTGGAGGGCCGTTATGGAGTGGAGAGGGGTATGGAGGAAGGAGATAAAAAAGAAAGGGGGGAAGAGGCTTGGCAAGTTGTAACGGAGGGGGGGTGCGTTCTGGAGGTGGAAGATGAGGCGGAGCCGTTGGATCTTACATCCAACGGTACTGGTGAGGGCGCAGGCGGACAATCCAGATCAGATCCTTAGGATCGGATCCAACGATGAGGGTAGAGGTGGGAGAAGACACTCTAGATGAGACCTGGAGTCCCATCCTATGACGTAGATGGAACAGGTGATGTGGAGCGATAGGATGCGTCGGATACGAAATGAGGGGTGGTTCAGAAGAGAGCGCAAGTGGGTGGATATGATGAGGTGCTAGAGGATGATCAGACAGATTAGGATCAAGCGGGGACCAATGGCCAAGATGGAGGCGGAAGTGGGTGATCCAATGGTAGAGGGCAGTGAAGGGTGGCACAAGAGGAGGCGGCCACATGGGCGGCCCAGAGGTTGCCACGTGGATGGACCAGAAGATTACATAAATACGAAAATAAAGAAAATTTAAAAGAAATAGAAGGATGCAAAATTAGAAAAAAGTCAAAACATGAAAGTTGTAGATCTCGATGAGATCTATAAGTTTTACGTTAGACAAAAAGTCGAAAGAGGTCATTTTTACAAAGATGTATTTTTGGGATTAAGAGATAAAAACATTACTTTAGGGTTTTGGTATTTTGGTATTTTTGATTTCTTTTAAAAGCAAAAATAAATATAGACAATATTTACTCTAATTTTTAGGGGTTTTAATAAAATGTAGAAATAAAGAAAAATATTAGTAATTTAATATAATAAAAATAGTGTTAGTTATACACAGGTAGGTTTATTATAAAGATGCGGAATTAATGAAGATTTCTCATGAGGTTGTTATCAATCGAGGATAAATAGAGAATAATGATGATCCAATAGGGATTCATCATATTATAATTAAACTATGCTCATCCTCGAGCATCAAAAGAATGAAGAAGTCGGATTAATTCCTGACAGTGCATGTGAAATTTCAAGGCTCAATTCATCGAAGACCCTCAATCTAAGTGATCCTAAAGTTCTAGTCTCAACCATGCTCTAGTCAAAAGGAATCCAACTTCTCTAATTATCAGACTCCCTGTTTGTACATAAAATATAAGGATATGAATATTAACATATTGCAATCATGAGAGTCGAGTCAAGACATCACCCAAAGTTCCAGTCCATGAGACTCTCCTCTAGACCTAATCCTCAACACTAGGGAATAAGTCGGCTCTTGCTTCAGTCAACTATCTCATTACTTCGTCAAACTTAAAAGTGTAGAAGGATGGACGGATGATGGTGGGTATAGGATTGCGTATATTTTTCTATCCCTCACATTGGAACAAGAGGCCTCTCCAGTACCTTATTACACAACACTTGTATTTTTTGTTGTTGATCAATATGTCAGTCAAGAGAATTTAGAGTCGTATGCACTTGTTTTTCTGGGAATACACTAGGGTATGTCTCTTTTGAGTATCTAACATACCTTCAACACACAAACTTGTATCACTATACGATGTAGAGCCTTTTTATGGTGCTAGCCCGACTCCTTGGTCCTATTAGCGTTTGGTCCAAGTGGATACTTTGAAAATGGTTGGGAGCGCTCATCTTTGGCGGAAGATCTTTTGAATTTGACTTTGTAATGATAGAGCTTTTTCTTGATATGAGAGAACTTCTCTCGAATTTTCATTTCATTGTTTGTCTAGCTCCACTACTTTTTCCAAAAGTTTGCATACATCGATCAACAATTATTTAGCTTCATCACACCCTGGCACATAGGTCAATATCAAACGATAACATGCGAACTCGTTCACATACTGGCAAGGGTTTTGCTGACACTCAGGTTTCTTGAAGCCTTCACTAACTTTATCCCATCCTCGGTATGGATGCAAACGGTCGGATACGGATATATGTATTACCATATCCTTATCTGTTTTTAATACGAATACGGATGCAGATACGGATATTAACGGATATTAAAATTATCTTACCATATCCTTAAAAAACGGATACGGATGTAAAAAGGATACTGATCGCACACGAGTAATGTTAGAAATACTCTATAGAATCAACTTAAATATATAAGAATTAGATGGAAAATACATGATATTAATTTACAAAATGTGTTTTTATCATAAAAATTAGATGGAAAATACATGATATTAATTTACTAAATGTGTTTGTATAATAAAAATTATATAAATATGGTGAAAGGAGGTAGAGAATTATGTTATATATGGTTAAAAATAAAGCTATGACTATATTTATATACCAAAGCGGATATACGGATACGGATACGAATGTTTGCGGATATCAAAACAATATCCATATACGCATCCTTTTTAAAATGGATACGGATACGGATGTTAAAATATGTATAAAACGGATACAGTACCGGATCGGATATGGATATATTCATATCTGTTTGCATCCCTAATCCTCGGGCATCAATAGATTAGGTCTAGACTCAAATTACTAGTCATAGTTCCTCAAGTGATATCTCAACTCATCTCATCAATGATCTAGTTGTGAAAATGATGTGCTGATCATATTCTTTTGAGGATAGAGATGAAGAGTGCAATATAGCGCTCAAATCTTTCAAACTAGGGAAGTATGGATTATTAAGTTTAAAAAATTCTAATAACTAAGGTCGGTTAACTCAGACTCTCAAGATCTCAGATATCAAGTATCATCAACATCCTTAAGTCTTGAGTGATAGTGAATGTGTCAGGAATACACTAACTCCTCAGTTTGTGATTTTATATTTTGCACATTTTTATGAATTTAGTTTTTCAATTTTTTTATTCATAGAGATAATGACCGGCCAAGCTCATATGAATAGTTGCATTTACTTCCATCCAGTATGGGTGTTAGTACGAGCAGTTAGATGGACCCGTGTTACTTGAGGACGGAGCCATAGATAATATCCTCTAAACCACCCACTCTGCTAAGGGAGACTGAGGTTCCCTCACTGAAGAGTTGCTACTCATTTTTAAGCATAGTAGTCAGAGCCTCTGCCAAAGATTTTTTTTTTAATTTTTCAGATTTTTAAGGAGTTTTAAAAAAAGGTTAATTTTAATTACATAAAGTTTATACCTCATTTTTCTTAAAAATATTTTTACAAGATTTTCTACAAAAATCAGTTCGTTAGTCAACTTAAACCAAGCGCAAAAGGGTTCTCAAAAATTTCAAAAACATGAGCTATGACTAAAGTATATACAATAATATACGGTATATCCCCCTTACACTTAACTTTTGCTATGATCTCATAACACAAGTGATATGAAGCCATGGATTTATTTATAAGGTGATATAGCGAAACTGAGGAGGAGGATACCCCTATACTTAGGTCAAAAATGACCTAAGTATAAGAAGACAGATAGAGGGAGCATGGATTTAGTCATCCCCCTCCTATACTTAGGCTGAAAATAGCCTAAGTATCATATGTAAGATTTCGAGCTGGGGGGCCCGTGGCTATTAGGGTTAGAAGAGTGTAATTATACATACGTCATGGAGATGAGGGGCATGAATTTTTACAGATGACTATGAAGGAGATGGGGGGTATATATACTATGAAGGATATGCGAGAGAGGGGTGTCTATGTGTGCGAATATACAAAGATTGGAGGGAATGGATATACAGATATGGATGCGGGGGTGTGGGGGGAGGGGATAGATCATCTAGTGATCTATTTTTTTTCTCTTTTTTTAAACACACGCGAGCCCTTGAACGAGGATCGCTAAAAATGCACATGATACATTTTTTTACATAAAAATGCATAAGCGAAGAGCTGACTAATGTTCCTTGAATCCTTATTTTCTTTTGCGGCTCCTTGCAGTGGGAGCTCCCAACTCCACACCTCAGTGGATCTCAAGCATCCTCGATCTCCATGGGCCCTACCACAAAACAATTATGTCAGAAAAAATATCAAGAAATTTAATAATGAAATGATGCAAGAATAATATGATGAAAAGACCAAATACTGTTGAAAATATTCACATTGAAAAAATTTCAACAAAATTTGACAAATAAATAAAGGTGAGCCATGTTCCCAGCAACGATGTCATTTGATGAACGACAGATCTGCCTCTTTAATAACGAGGAATTGTTGTTCCATTGTAGCATAGGAGGCAGTTTTGGATCATGCAAAATCATAATTTCTAATATGTGGAAATTAATTTTACTTGGCAAGTATACCAAGGTTGAACACAGGGACACGAGCCTCTTCGTCTATTAATCGAAAATTATTATTTTAATTGATGAGTGAGTATTTTCTTTAATATGTGGTCTTCATGCAGATATGATGCAAATAAAATATGAAGATAAAATAATAGTAGAATGATGCATGAAAGAGAAGCAGTTTTTATTTGATTTTATGCAAGTAAAATGAGATAAATTACATGCACACGATTGACGGAATGCAATAAATGAATGCAATACAAAATATACAAATACACCCTACAAAGTGTTAATTTCATAGATGATGGGTTAATTTTAGAGTCAAATCAAGCGTCAAAATCAAGAACAAACATCTATTAACGGCAAGGATTTATAGAGCATGAGACACTATATAACTTGAAAATTCATCGCATTTAATTTAGTGTCAAATCAAGAAATTAAACATGCCATTAGATAGAGAATGAAACAAACATCAAAATGAAACTGAAAGATTTTCTCAAGATATGCAAATAGTGTGAAGAGCACAAATATAATAAAAATGCATGGAAAATAAAGATAAATATGACAAATCGGTCCATGGAGGGACCCATTTGCAGGTAGAAAAACTCGAAGGGGACCCAATGCAATTTGTCTTTTTGCTCATGATGAACGTGTATTTCGTCTCTTTAATAATCGATAACTGTAGTATAGGAGACGATCTTTGATTCAGCAAAAACCACAATCTTTGATGTTGTGGAGTATTTTTAACTTGGCAAGTCTACTAAGGTCGAACACATGGAACGGTGATTTTTAGTTGTGTTTCTTTAAATTAGTTTAAATAATTAATTAAATGATCGCTTAATTTCTGTGTCAGAAAATAAAGAGAAAATGTGATGAAATGCAATGGTGGAAGATGCAATGCGAAGAAAATTAAACAAAGAAAATAAAGAATCAGATCTGTAAATTATGACTTTTAATTCAAATATTGTTAATCAATATCCTCAAAGTGAAATCATAGATCAAATAAATATTTTCAAGAAATGTATTCAAAGTAAACCCAAGTTGCCTGCAAGAACGTCAATAGATCAATTTATACACCTACAAAAATCTCCTCCTCAAAAAATTATGGTTAATAATTCTTTTTCCTTGGATGAGCCCCTGCAAAGATTAAATTCTTCAAACAATAATTTCCTGTCAATGCAAGAAGATTATTCTCGCAAAATATTCTCACTCGGATCCCTGCAAATTAAGTCACAAATTTCTCACTATATGATTGCACAAATATTTTGACAATTGATCCTGCATATGTCAACGAAGATTCTCAAATAATAATCACCAATATCAAGCTTGAAATCTGTCCACAAGATATATATTATGAAAGAGCACGGAATAAGCTTCAAAATGACATATTATGCGTTATAAACCGAGTTCGTATGAAAAAGTTATGCAATAAATACCTTCCAGGGATTGAAATGTAATAAAAATAAATACTTTCTTCTTAAAGAGGTCCCTGAAAGGCTTATCTGTAATTTGCAAAACTCATAGAGATTTTGGAATAATTTTCCAAGGTATCACGTGTGTCATGCGTGCTTCTACTGGTAGGAGCCTTTTTATAATTAGTTGAACAAGCAGATGCCTCGTTGCAAATGTACTCGTGTGTCACGTGCCTTGCACGTGATGCTTACATCAGTGAAGGCGGAGAGAGCTCTCGATAATTTCTCGATCTTTGGGACCTGGATGAAATAAGCCCATGCCCCCACATGCTCCTCATGTGAGGGGGCTCTAGGTGGTGGAGGTTGTTGCAGGCTCGACTTCCAGAGCAGATGGAGGAGAGGTGCGGAGGAGCACAACCAGCACGTGGCAACGAAGAGCGATAACGATGACGGAGGGTGGTGAGGCTGGCAGAGGAATGTAGGCTCCAAGGGGGCATTGGTCTACTGGAGTGCTGGTACAAAGGCGGAGAGAGGCATGTATATGGGGGTTTGCTCGAGTGAATGCCCGGCCACCCATGGTTAAGAAGTAGCAGAGAAAAGAATAGGAGATGCTCCTAATGTGGAGGTATTGTTGCTAAATGCAACAACAGTTGCTGCTTGTGTATGTGTGTGTAGATGGAAGTGCGCAGTAGGGAGGTGTATGGAGGTTTAAGGAGAGGGGTGTAGGGAAGAAGAGGATGGTTTGGTGGTGTAAGAAAAATGGAAGAAAGGAGGAGGAGAAATAGGGAGGAAGAGAAGAAGAAGATATAGAGGAGAAGAGGAGTGAGGAGAGAGAAACATGAGGTGCTTTCAACCAAAAACATGGGACTACACAACTTCCCCCTATTTTGACAGGTATTTGCTTAGAATGTGCAAAATTTTGATTAATTAATTCAAGAAATTTCATCCAAAAAATAATTAAAAATCACCATTAGATTTGTAATAGGTGATTTATCCGTGGAAATGCAATTTTTTAGTGATTTGGTGGATGGAAGATGATGAAAAGAGGATAGAGAAAATATGAAGAAGAAAAAGATGAAGAATAATGGAGGAGGAATAAGTTGAAGATGAAGGAAGGTATACCCGATGAGTTGGTGGAATGTGAGCCTGGGGAGGAGCAGGAGATGATGCTCCGACTAGGGTCTTCGCTCGATGAAATTGGCAATCCTTCAGGGCTCAAGCAACTGCAAGGAGATGCAGCTGCGACAGCGAGGGCTTCTCGCTGGATCACGCCGGAGATGGGAGAAGGTAGTTGCTCGACTGGAGTATCTCAACTGTCACCTAATATTCTAGGGGATGGATCTCTCACTCTATGAAGTGGCAGATCCAAGGACAAGGGAGGTGGCATTCATGAAGGAGGAATGAGTACGATTGGGTCTCTTCACGTAACAGTTGATGGAGGGGGGTGTTGACTAGGCGGCCAATGGAAGAAGGGGTTTTATTGTCTCGAAAAGAAGGTGGTGAGGGGATGGATGATTTGGTTAAGTGGGATGTGTTGGACTAGTGTAAGGATGCCACGTATCATTGACTTTGACCAAACACCAGAAAAGAAGAAGACATAATAAGTGATAGAGTTTGAATTCAAATGAAAAGTGATCAACTTAATGTTTGTCTCGAAGAGATCTACAACATTCATGAAGAAATCGAGAGCAAAAGAGCTCACCTGTGCAAAGTGTTATTTTTGGTGGTTCTCCATGTGTATAGAAAACCTGCTTTTTGAGATTTTGTAATTTTTTTGTGAATTTTAAAGAGAATAAAAAATTTAAAAATATGATAAAATACAAGAAACTTAATTACAAGGTAATCTATTTTTTTATTTTTAATAAATAAGGAAATAGGAAAATAACATAGAAGTATAAAACAAGCAATTTTTTACAGACTCTCAAAGGACACTCGGACACAGTCAGTTTCTTTGATTTCAGTCTTGATCTAGATTTGGATTTGTATGCTGTTTGCGAAAACTTTCATCAAAGAACACAAATAAAGAAGAAATAAAATTAAAAGAGTTAATTATGTACATAAAAACTCAGGCCAAAAACATCAAAAAGATAAAATGCGCAAGAGGCCCAAAACCTAACTTTCACATATGAGCTCTGAATTTCATGAAATCGGTCTTATTTTATGGTATTTGAAAATGGATTACTTTAAAAGTGAGTAGATCAAAATCGGACACTATAGAGGAAGATATGCGCATTTTGGTATGTCAGATGTGAAACTAGGTTTTGGGTTTATTTGACATTTATTCGAGTAAGATTTTTTTGTATTTTTTTATTTATTCTTGTTAATAATATCTACACAATGGAATTGATTCAAGGTCAATTGGAGTTAGAATGAATTAATTAAAAATAAGGGAAGCTAGCAGCTTATCAGGTCAATTTACACTTGGATTTTTAGGTTCCTTATTTTATGCAATTATGCATGATGAAATACGAATATTATTTACACATGTATGAATGCTAATGATGCTCTATTAATTATTAACTGCATATGGATTTTGGGAAAAAAAGCCTGATTGACGAATCTTAGCATGTTGAATCTGAGATTCATCAACGCAGTGAGGCATCCTTGCAATTATCCAAACCTGGTTGTGTCTCCATGTAATTTACCTTAAGCACACACGTGAGGCACATGCTTGAGGGACCTAGATGTAATATGAGATAACTCCAAGGTCTTCGATGTAAATTACCCATCCCCTCACGTGTTGGGCACGCGAGGGACCAGGCTCGGGAGGCATTAGCCACGAGAGGAAGTCATGGCGAATGCTAATGCTTTGGGCAGGTGGCTCGGATGCCCCAAGCCTGGAGGGTAAGAGTGAAGGCTGGGGCATAATCTCAGCCATCAGATCCAGATGATCTAATGGCTAGGATGCGCGTCGTGGATGGACGGTTGATGGCACTATAGATATGATCCACGGTTGGCGTCCCTTTGATGCAGGTACCCTTGGATTGTGATCCAAGGGCTACTACTCCTTCCATTACCGTGAGGGCTGGCATGAATGATGGATTGATGGTGGAGCTGGTAGGGGGGTCATGCAAGGGTGAAAGGCGTGACATGCATGGAATTAAATAGGAGAAAACATAAGAAAAATAAGATCGAAAGTACCTGAAGGATTTAGAGGAAGAAAATGAACGATGCGACCAAGGTTGAGGCTCCTGGGGAGCCTCGGGGTTGTTGCACATCAAGGTCGGCCGACCTTGGAGCTAGGAGGCACCTGGAGCGACCGCTACATGGCCGGGGAGGCCATGGGTCATACATCGGAGAAAGGAGTCATGATGGCCCTCCTCTAACCTCCGTCTATCACATGGAGGCGGAGTAGGGCTAGGTCTATGCTTCTGAATTGGTGTACCAGGGCTATCGGTGGCGGAGGGTGGGTATTTGAAGGTGGAGATGACGACAACTATGGGCGGATTTTGAATGGATGAACAGATGTAATGAAGGTGTGGGATGTAGGTGTTGAAGGTTGTGCGAAGATGGTGGTAGATGGGTCTACGTGAAGGGTTGTTAGGGAGTGGAGAGGGGTATGGAGGAAGGAGATAAAAAGGAAAGGGGAAGAGTCTTGGCGAGGTGTAACGGAAGGGGAGGGGTGAATTCTGGAGGTGGAAGACAAGGTGAAGCTGTTGAATCTTACGATCCAACCGTTCTGGTTAGGGCGCATGTGGACGATCCAGATGGGATCCTTAGGATCTGATCCAACGGTGAGGATAGAGACAGGAGCGGGTGGTCTAGATGGGACTTGGAGTCCCATCCAAAGACATATATGGAGCGGGTGACGTGGAGCGATAGGATGCGTTGGATAGGAGAAGATCAGGTGGTTCAGAAAAGAGCGCGAGTGGGTGGCTATGATGAGGCACTAGAGGATGATCAGACGGCTTAGGATCAAGTGGGACCAACGGCCAATATGGAGGAAGAAGTGGGTGATCCAATAGTGGAGGACAGTGATGGATGGCGCAAGAGGAGTTGGCCACATGGACGACCTAGAGGGTGCCACGTTGCTGCACCAAAAATTCTATAAATATGAAAATAAAAAAAATTAAAAAAAAAGTAGAAGGAAGCAAAATTAGGAAAAAGTTTAATCATGAAAGTTGTAGATCTCAATGAAATCTACAAGTTCCATGTCAGACAAAAAGTCAAAAGAGGTCATTTTTACAAAGGTGTATTTTTGGGAGTATTTTTAAGATATAAAACATTACTTTGGGGTTTTGATATTTTTTTGTATTTTAAATTTCTTTTAAAAGCCAAAATAAATATAGCAATATTTAACCAATTTTTTGGAGTTTTAATAAAATATAGAAATAAAGAAAAAGTTTAGTAATTAAATATAATAAAAATAGTGTTAATTATACACAGGTAGGTTTATTCTTAAAGTTGTGGGACTTAATGAAGATTTCTCATGAGATTCTTATTAATCGAGGATAAAAATAGGGAATAATGATGATCCAATAGGGATTCCTCACTCGCTCTTCTTCTGCCTCAAATATCTCAATTGTGCTCTAAGAAGGTGGTGGTTGTCGTGGTTTGTCTTCCTCCATTTTGTTATGGACTTGAAGCTCTACTCGATTGGCTTGTGGCTCTGCTCTTCGATCTTGCTAGTGTGGGAGTCTTCCTTCTACTTATAAGAGAGACCATATGAGATGGTCAATGTAACTCACATCTCTTATTGGGAATAGTCAAATGATTATTTCTCTATGTTAGAGTCTTGAGTGTGAACAACTCGTCGACGTGCATGCGCGTCCCATATCAGCGTGGTGATCGCATGCATTCTGCTCAAGAAGTTGAAGATCTAATCAAGTCTACTGTTGTCGGGGTCATCTGGTGTATCCTATGGATTGCACTCTAATTCTTGTGCATACCTTCTAGGACTTAGTTGCGAGGGTGGGTATGGTGGAATATTGACTTTCCAATGAGGGTCTTTCTCAAAGTAGGGACTAGGTAACATAATGACCTGATTCTTGTCATATCGGAAAAGAAAATAGGCAAATTTCAGTTCAGGATAAGAGTGTTACTGATTGTGAAGAAGTATTGACCGGAGTGGAGAATGAAATGCTAGCGAGATTCAAGCGAGGCTGCTTTGTATTTGAGTTCTTTTTAGATTTAGATCCAAAGTCCTGCAAAAATCGTATAAAATTCATTTGTGGATATATTTTACTGATTTAATTTTAACGAATATGTATTAAATAGCCTTAACTTTTTCATAATATACAATTTTTTAATGTTATATCTATTTATTATTTTTTTATTTTATGAAATTCATTGTTCTTCATCAAAAATTCATTTTAGACTTCTAGGGCCGATTGCTTTAATAGGATCTCACCATTTAGAAAACAAAATTCTACCCCAGCTTTGCAAAATTCAATCCCTGCGAAGTTTTAAAAATACCTTTAGATTTTAGCATTTTTTATTTTTATTAGGTTCATTTTGAAGTATCTTGCATATTCCTTTAAGCATTATATTCCATACTATTATCCCATCACCCTAAAATTTTAGCTTGAAATATATATTACAGTTTTATATTTATTAAAATAAAAAACAAAAAAAACGTTTAAATATAAATTCTTTTTATTCAATTCTTTATCTAAAAGTTATTAAAGAATTATTATGTGTATATCTCCTAGAGATACTCTTATGACCTCTGTAACTTCGCAATACTCTCAAGAGATCTGTATCTTTGCAATTAGACATTCATTTATCATGAGATAAGTATCTTCGCAATTAAAAAATCACATATGAAAATTAGAAATACTTTTTGGACCAGCTCTATTCACTGCAGAACTCTCACAAGTTATCTATCTTTGCAGGTGATTTTAACATCTTTTGCTTTCCTAGGTAATCCTCCTCTAGGTCCCCACCCTCAGCATTTTCACAAAAATTCTCGTACCTAAAAGATCCTAGCTCTTCCTACACATGGATCGATGCTGCTCAAGCAAGGTGGGCCATGCTAGATAGAATTCTAATCTTGTCGCCTCTCTCAAAAATCTCCCAACTAGCAAAGCTCCGAGCTCTCCCTAAAATCTTCTCAGATTATAAATCCTTAATCGTTAACTTATACTTCCTCAAAATCGTAAAACCTTCCTTCAAGATGGAATCCTTCTAGTTCTCCAAACCAAACTTAGACTAAATTGTTGAATCATCTTGGTCAACACTGATAGATACCCCTAACCCCTTCCAAATTTATACATGAAGTCCTCAAATGTTTATACTTCACCCTCAAGATCTTCTCTGAGATCACTGACCTATGCATAAACAATAAAAATCTGCAATACACTACCTAAACTTATCAAATAATGAAAGAAAATTCGTGACTGAAATCTTTGGATAGACAGATCTATATTTTACGTAGGTATCCCTCTTTCTCCAAAATCTCTAAACTGACTAGATTGTCTACCCCTAATTGAAAAACTCGAGAAAATCATCAAAATGGGAAACATTGATGCTTGCATTATCATCAACTATTTCCCTACTAAATTCCTCTCTTACCCCCAACCTAATCACACACTCTCCTCCCTCCGATTAACAAAATGAGTTATAGACAACATCGACAAAATTAGAAGGAGCTTTTGTTAGAATTATTGCAATGAGGATACAAAATAGACACCAAGCTTGTTGAGAATTCATTTGCATACCAAAATCAAATGACAAATTGTGAATCCAAAATCTTGAGATCTTTAATGAGGCCTTGCTCTCCAAATCTTGGATTAAAGTACAAGAAAATCAGACCCCTCTCCTCTCCAGACTAGTGATCAGCCGATATCACAAAGACGCCCTATCCACATACTTGAAATGATCAACTGTAAAGATTCTCCTTGTTGTTGAGTGATTAACAGTGGCTCTAGGACGATCAGAAATTTCTTGTAGGGTGTGTTTGGTATGTGAGTTTAGGTGGGTTAAACTGGTAGCATGTAACCCATTTTTTGATTTTGGTGTTTGGATAAAGGGTTAAACTGGGGGTGGGTTAGAAGGGGGGTTATTGTGATACGATTGTATTGGAGTTTGAAAAAGTGAGTAGTTATTGTGATGTGATTGTATTGGAGTTTGAAAAAGTGAGTAGAAGTGGAGTAGTTTATAATTTTTATATGATATGATGGTATAGTACATTATTTTTTGATGAAATTGATGACGGAGAATTGATTTATTTATTTTTTAAAAAAGATAAAAAAGTGGGACCCACATCGAGGGAGAAAATATGGGGTAAGGGGGGTAAACCCCTCGAAGAGGGATTTACCCCATGTGCCGAACGGCACCATACAGAACGCTTCACTCGGGCTCCAAATCCCTATTGAGGAATGATAGTATATACAATGGCCCTCCACTACGTACTCTTCTTCCCACACTATGGATCTCAATACGAAAGAACAATTACACCATAGGAAAAGAACAAGAGGCCTCTCGAGTACCTTATTACACAACACTTGTATTTTTTGCTGTTGATCAATATACCCGTTAAGAGAATTTAGAGTCGTATGCACTTGTTTTTCTGGGAGTACACTAGGGTATGTCTCTTTTGGGTATCTAACATACCTTCAACACACAGACTTGTATCACTATACGATGTAGAGCCTTTTTATGGTGCTAGCCCAACTCCTTGGTCCTATTAGCGTTTGGTCCAAGTGGATACTTTGAAAATGGTTGGGAGCGCTCGTCTTTGGTGGAAGATCTTTTGAATTTGACTTTGTAATGATAGAGCTTTTTCTTGATATGAGAGAACTTCTCTCAAATTTTCATTTCATTATTTGGCTAGCTCCACTACTTTTTCCAAAAGTTGGCACACACTGATCAATAATTATTTAGTTTCGTCACACCCTGGCACATAGGTCAATATCAAACGATAACATGCGAACTTGTTCACATACTGGCTAGGGTTTTGCTGACACTAAGGTTTCTTGAAGCCTTCACTAACTTTATCCCATCGTCGGGCATCATTAGATTAGGTCTAGACTCAACTTACTAGTCATAGTTCCTCAAGTGATATCTCAACTCATCTCATCAATGATGCAGTTGTGAAAATGAGGTGCTGATCATATTCTTTTGAGGATAGAGATGAAGAGTGCAATATAGCGTTCAAATCTTTCAAACTAGGGAAGTGTGGATTATTAAGTTCAAAAAACCCTAATAACTAAGGCCGGTTAACTCAGACTCTCAAGATCTCAAATCTCAAGTGTCCTCAACATCCTTAAGTCTTGAGTGATAGTGAATGTGTCAGGAATACACTAACTCCTTAGTTTGTGATTTTATATTTTGCACATTTTTATGAATTTTAATTTTTCAAATTTTTTATTCATAGAGATAATGACCAGCCAAGTTCGTATGAATAGTTGCATTTACTTCCATCCAGTATGGGTGTTAGTACGAGCAGTTAGACGGACCCGTGTTACTTGAGGATGGAGCCATAGATGATGTCCTCTAAACCACCCACTCTGCTAAGGGAGACCGAGGTTCTCTCGCTGAGGAGTTTCTACTCATTTTTAAGCATAGTAGTCAGAGCCTCTACTAAAGATTTTTTTTATTTTTCAGATTTTTAAGGAGTTTTTGAAAAATGTTAATTTTAATTACACAAAGTTAATACCTCAATTTTCTTAAAAATATTTTTACAAGATTTTCTACAAAAATCAATTCGTTAGTCAACTTAAACCAAGCGCAAAAGGGTTCTCAAAAATTTTAAAAACATGAACTATGACTAAGGTATATACAATAATATACGGTATATCCCCCTTACACTTAACTTTTGTTATGCTCTCATAACACAAGTGATATGAAGCCATGGCTTTGTTTATAAGGTGATATAGCGAAACTGAGGAGGAGGATCCCCTTATACTTAGGTCAAAAATGACCTAAGTATAAGAAGAAAGATAGAGTGAGCATGGATTTAGTCATAGGAGGCAGTTTTGGATCATGCAAAATCATGATTCTAATATGTGGAAATTAATTTTATTTGGCAAGTATACCAAGGTTGAACACATGGACACGAGCCTCTTCGTCTATTTATCGAAAATTATTATTTTGATTGATGAGTGAGTATTTTCTTTAGTCTTTGGTCTTCATGCAGATATGATGCAAATAAAATATGAAGATAAAATAGTAGTAGAATGATGCATGAAAGAGATGCAGTTTTTATTTGATTTTATGCAAGTTAAATGAGATAAATTACATGCACACGATTGGGGGAATGCAATAAATGAATGCAATACAAAATATACAAATATACCCTACAAAATGTTAAATTAAAGATAATAGATGATGGGTTAATTTTAGAGTCAAATCGAGCGTCAAAATCAAGAACAAGCACCTATTAACAACAAAGATTTATAGAGAATGAGACACTATATAACTTGAAAATTCATCGCATTTAATTTAGTGTCATATCAAGAAATTAAACATGCCATTAGATAGAGAATGAAACAAACATCAAAATGAAAGGTGCTTTCGAAGGGTTCTGATTCTCATGCTAATATCAGAAAAGCACACTTGGAAATTGGCGGCTCTTGACTAGCAGGCTATAGGCGGCCCGCTTTTACTGAAACTGAAAGATTTTCTCAAGATATGCAAATAGTGTGAAGAGCATATATACAGTAAAAATGCATGGAAAATAAAGATAAATATGGCAAATCGGTCCATGGGGGGACCCATTTGCATATAGAAAAACTCGAAGGGGGCCCAATGCAATTTGTCCTTTTACGCATGATGAACGTGTATTTCATCTCTTTAATAATTGATAATTGTAGTATAGGAGACGATCTTCGATTCGGCAAAAACCACAATCTTTGATGTTGTGGAGTATTTTTAACTTGGCAAGTCTACTAAGGTCGAATACATGGAACGGTGATTTTTAGTTGCATTTCTTTAAATTAGTTTAATTAATTAATTAAATGATCGCTTAATTTCTGTGTCAGAAAATAAAGAGAAAATGTGATGAAATGCAATGGTGGAAGATGTGATGCAAAGAAAATTAAACAAAGAAAATAAAGAACCGGATCTGTAAATTACAACTTTTAATTCAAATATTGTTAATCAATATCCTCGAAGTGAAATCATAGATCAAATAAATATTTTCAAGAAATGTATTCAAAATAAACCCAAGTTGCCTGCAAGAAGGTTAATAGATCAATTTATACTCCTACAAAAATCTCCTCCTCAAAAAAATATGATCAATAATTCTTTTTCCTTGGATGAGCCCCCTGCAAAGATTAAATTCTTCAAAGAATAATTTCCTGTCAATGCAAGAAGATTATTCTCGCAAAATATTCTCACTCGGATCCCTGCAAATTAAGTCACAAATTTCTCACTATATGATTGCACAAATATTTTGACAATTGATCCTGCATATGTCAACGAATATTCTCAAATAATAATCACCAATATCAAGCTTTACATCTGTCCACAAGATATATAATATGAAAGCGCATGGAATAAGCTTCAAAATGACATATTATGCGTTAGAAACTGAGTTTGTATGAAAATGTTATGCAATAAATAACTTCCAGGGATTGAAATGTAATAAAAATAAATACTTTCTTCTTAAAGAGGTCCCTGAAAGGGTTGTCTGTAATTTGCAAAACTCATAGGAATTTTGGAATAATTTTCCCAAGGTATCGCGTGTGTCATGCGTGCTTCTACTGGTAGGAGCCTTTTTGTAATTAGTTGAACAAGCAGATGCCTCGTTGCAAACGTACTCGTGTGTTACGTGCCTTGCACGTGATGCTGACATCTGTAAAGGTGGAGAGAGCTCTGGATATTTTCTCGATCTTTGGGGCCTAGATGAAATAAGCCCATGCCCCCACATGCTCCTAACGTGAGGGGACTCTAGGTGGTGGAGGCTGTTGCAGGCACGACTTCCAAAGCAAACAGAGGAGAGGTGCGGAGGCGCACGACCAGCGCGTAGCAACGAAGAGCGATAACGACGACGGAGGGTGGCGAGGCTGGCAGAGAAACGTAGGCTCCAAGGGGGGCGCTGGTCTACTGGAGTGCTGGTACAAAGGTGGAGAGAGGCCTGTATATGGGGGTTTGCTCGAGCGAATGTCCGACCACCCATGGTTAAGAAGTAGCAGAGAAAAGAATAGGAGATGCTCCTAATGTGGAGGTATTTCTGCTAAATGCAACAACAGTTGCTGCTTGTGTATGTGTGTGTAGATGGAAGTGCGCAGTAGGGAGGTGTATGGAGGTTTAAGGATAGGGGTGTAGGGAAGAAGAGGATGGTTTGGTGGTGCAAGAAAAATGGAAGAAAGGAGGAGGAGAAATAGGGAGGAAGAGAAGAAGAAGAGATAGAGGAGAAGAGGAGTGAGGAGAGAGAAACATGAGGTGCTTTCAACCAAAAACATGGGACTACACAACTTCCCCCTATTTTGGCAGGTATTTGCTTAGCATGTGCAAAATTTTGAATAATTGATTCAAGAAATTTCATCCAAAAAATAATTAAAAATCACCATTAGATTTGTAATAGGTGATTTATCTGTGGAAATGCAATTTTTTAGTGATTTGGTGGACGGAAGATGATGAAAAGAGGATAGAGAAAATATGAAGAAGAAAAAAGATGAAGAATAATGGAGGAGGAATAAGTTGAAGATGAAGGAAGGTATACCCGATGAGTTGGTGGAATGTGAGCCTGGGGAGGAGTAGGAGATGATGCTCCGACTAGGGTCTTCGCTCGATGAAATCAGCAAGCCTTCAGGGCTCGAGCAACTGCAAGGAGATGCAGTTGCGACAGCGAGGGCTTCTCGCTGGATCACGCCGGAGATGGGAGAAGGTAGTTGCTCGACTCGAGTATCTCAACTGTCACCTAATATTCTAGGGGATGGATCTCTCACTCTATGAAGTGGCAGATCCAAGGACGAGGGAGGTGGCATTCATGAAGGAGGAATGAGTACGATTGGGTCTCTTTACGTAACAGTTGATGGAGGGGGTTTTGACTAGGCGGTCAATCGAAGAAGGGGTATTATTGTCTCAAAAAGAAGGTGGTGA
The DNA here is from genome assembly GCA_037367405.1 of Ottelia alismoides. Classification (NCBI taxonomy): domain Eukaryota; kingdom Viridiplantae; phylum Streptophyta; class Magnoliopsida; order Alismatales; family Hydrocharitaceae; genus Ottelia; species Ottelia alismoides. The sequence goes on along the minus strand of JAZKJV010002462.1, from coordinate 131,588 downwards.
GGGGATGGATGATTTGGTTAAGTGGGATGTGTTGGACTAGTGTAAGGATGTCATGTATCATGCAGCCCGCAGGATGTGGGATGGCCCACAAGGTAGTGGCGGGCAGCAGGGCCGCGAGGAGGCAAGGAGGCGGTGGCAAGAGCGGCATGCTCGGTTGGTTGGAACAGCCCGCGGCTAGCTGCGGGGAGGGGGGAAAGGCCCGCAAGGGTGGTTCGGTGGCTCGCTGCAAGAATACCTGCGGGGAGGACGGGTGTCGCTGGGACGAGGGTTGCCGACGAGGAGGGTTGTCAATAGCAAGAAGGGTTGCCGGCGGCGGGAAGGGTTGTCGATGGTGGGGAGGGTTGCCGGTGGCGGGCAGGCGACGGGTGCTGGTGGGTGGGTGGGATTAGGGTTTTTTAGTGGGATATGGGAACCATGGTCTAGAACCATTGCTTCGATACCATGTTGAAGAAATTAGAATGGCTTGAAATTATTGAGACACTAGGGCTCCCTTATATAGGAGAAAATATTGTGTAAATTACAAGAGAGGTACATGAAAGAAAGATAAATACATATAAATAGATATAAATTTCTCAACATGATTCAACCTATCAAAACCATGATTGCCTATTGAAAATTCTTTCAACATCTCAAAAATGTCACCACTCATAAGGGACTAAAACTCCTTAAAAAGGAACGCTGGAAGCCATCTAGTCCACGGGAACCATCTGCATTGAGATCCCAAACCGCAGATCTGATCTCCATCAAGAGCTCCTTGATAAGTGCACTTCTCTACTCCTCAATCAGCACGAAAGCTCTCACGCTTCTCCAACGCCAAGTGCATCCCTTCCTGCTAATATTACGGAAAAAGCCAGGGCAACCCTGCCTACATCTTTATCTCCCTCAAAGAGGTCATCCCCCACTTTTACTGAGCCAATGTGGTTGTGACATATCCTTCAATTCACAATGGAGTGGAAAAACTTCATGTTGGCATCCCCCTCCCTAATCCAACATTACCTCGACCTCTACCTCCATTCATTTTTTTGTTTTCTTGTCATTAACCTGGATAATTTTCAGATGAGCGCTTCTCTCTACCAACTGAGATGGAGAAAGATCCAGAGCATTTTCCACCATGTCCAAAGAAGATGTAGATTGTGATGCATCCCTATGCGCTCCCTTTATCGCTCGCACTTCCTTCTTAAGGTCAAAAAGCATAGATCTCACTGCCTCAATTTTACAAGCTAACCTTACCATTGCAGAGCACATAACACTGAAAAAAGGACCAAAAATCCCTCACCTTTTCCATAAACCTCTCTTCTAGTAGCCAAGCCTTTTCAAATTGGAGAAAAGAGCAATAGGGAATCCCTCACCCAAAAATTACACCAATGGTGTGTGCTTCGAGCATGAGCGCAGGAGGCCATTGACCTGAGAGAGTGGAGAGCGACTGATAGATGTGATGAGCAAAAGGAAACAACCAATTCTCGAACTCGATCCCTAGTTTCACCAAATATAATGACAATCCCTTGCATCTAACACCTCCAACTGCAATTCTTGTATAATATCTGCAAAGGCCTCATATCCCACATCTTGACCGCCATGCAAACGTGGACGATCTGTTGTAAGAAAAGTAATATTGAAAGCCCCTCTGATCAACTAAGACAGTGAACCAAAATGTTGGTTGGCGATCCGCATATCCTCCCAAACTCTCGATATGAAACTTGAATATGTGGTCCTATACACACTTTTGAATTCTCTAAGTTCCCCAGTTCACCTTTCCTTGAGCAAAAACTGTAACACGCGCAACGATGCCAGATCCGACATAAAATCAAAGCAACCTCCATTCCATGTCACAATTATCTCTCTAGCAATGTCAATCGCATCAACGGATGTAAACTTCGTCAGTCTAGAGCCTCTGATCGAGTCCCACAAAGTACTAGTCCAAGAATGGATCTTATGATCCCGCAAAAGTAGCACGTCACCTTGCCACCCCACAGAGAGTATTAACAACAACCCTCTTTTCTCTGGGTCTCCGAGACCTCACACATTCCAAGAGATGACCTTCAAATATTGAGCCAATGAGGTACTCGTGGTGATAAACACCACTCCAACCTATTTAGCAATGTCATGTTTAAAACTGAAGTTCACTACTACTTGTGATACGGGGATGGAATCTCTTCACATAAACTTTTTTGTACCATGCAACTGTCTCTTCCGTGGTCTATATCTTTTTGATTTACAATAGGCTACTCCTTCAACTTCAAAGTTTCCGATTGAAGTCTCAACTTCGAAAGACCTCTTAGATCTTGAGACGGGGATTGATGGTTGTTGGGAGAAAATGAATTGACTTGAATTAGAAGAGACCCTAGGACTCTCTTATATAGGAGAAAAGTCATGGGTTGATTATAAAGAAGTGAATAAAAAAAACATAAATAAGAAAAACATGACCGGAGATACAATTATCTCAACAACCCCCCTCAAGCTAGAGCATATATATTTATCATGCTCAGCTTGGTGCACTATTGTAAAAGTCGGTCGACTAGGCCGATTAGTCAGCCCGACTAGTCGAGTAGGTGGGGTAACCGACTCGACTAGGCCTATTCGGCCCGTAGTCGGTCAACCCGACTAATCGGGCCGACTAGTCCGCCTAGTCACCCAACTACAAGGCCGACTTTTACATAGAGATTTTTTAATTTTTTAGTTTTCGATTTTTTTAAAAGCAAACTTATTCTAATATGCTTAGTGTTATATTTAAAGACAATTACTTCTTTTATTAAATTATGATAGTATAGAAAATATACAAATCAATACAAATACATAAGAATATGCGTATAAAAATTGATTTATATATTTAAAATAATTAAAAAATTCAAAACCGACTAATAGTCGACTAAATCTGATTAGTCGCCCGACTGCCGATTAATCCTTAGTCAGTGACCTTGCCGACCGAGTACCGACTACCGCTTTCTGCAACCTTGGCTTGGTGCAACACTTTTGAAATGGACCTCCAGCGAGTGCCTTGGTGAAGATATTTGCAGTCTGATCTCCAGTAGAAACATGTGATGTAGATACGAGACCTTTCTGAATCATGCCTCTAGTGTAATGACAATCCACCTCCACGTGTTTGGTCCTTTCATGAAATGCAGGATTGTTGGCAATAAATAGAGCCGCTTGATTATCACATAACAGTTGCATGGGAAGAGAAACCTCGACAATAAGCAAGGTTGCAAAATTCGGTAGTCGGTACTCGACCGGTTGGGTCACTGACTAAGGATTAATCGGCAGTCGGGCAACTAATCGGATTTAATCAAACTTTAATCGGCTTTGAATTTTATTATTATTTTAAATATATAACTCATTTTTGTACATATATTTACATAGATTTTGTATATTTTTATACTACCATAATAAAATAAAAGTAATTGAATTTAAATAATACATTAAGTATATTATAATAAGTTTGCTTATAAAAAAAGCAAAACATTAAGAAAATATGGTATCTCCAAGCAAAAATTGGTTGATTAGTGTACCTACTCGGAATTAGTCGGTACTCGATTGGCCACCCCACTGACTAGACTAGTCGGACCTACTAGTCGAGCCAGTCGGGCGTCATTTACAACAGTGACAGTAAGAGTTGTTAACACGGACCTTACCCACATCATCTCTACACTTCCTTGTGCCATGGCTCTGTACTCAGATTCTGCACTAGATCTGGCCACCACAGTCTACTTCTTGCTTCTCCGTGAAACAAGGGAGCTGCCAACAAAAATTGCAAATCCAGAAGTAGACTTCTTGTCTCTGGGGCAACCTGCATAGTCTGCATCTGCACAAGCCGTCACCTCAAGAGATGTACCCCTGTTGAATAAAAGACCAGAACCAGGAGAAGTCTTCAAATCTCTCAAAATCGTATACACCGCATCCATATGCACCTTCCTGGGTTGCTCCATGAATTGGCTAACTTTGCTTACTGCAAAAGATATATCTGGTCTGGTGATAGTGACGTATAAGAGCTTTCCAACAAGCTCTCTATATCTCCTTCTGTCTACCTCCTCAATGTCATCATCATATAAACTCATACTCGATCCATAGGGGTAGTAGCAGGTTTGTACCCTGTCATTCCTGTCTCGGAAAGAATATCCATCACAAACTTTCTCTGGGTCATTACAAGAACACGCTAGTTTGTGGCAAACTCTAACCCAAGGAAGTATCGAAGTGTGCCAAGGTCCTTAGTCACAAACTGCGGAATAAGGAACTCCTTGACAACCAGAATGCCCAGCTCATCATCTCCTGTGACAATGATATCGTCAACATAGACAAGAATAGCAACAGTACCTCTCTACATCCTCTAAACAAGGAGTGGTCCATTGTAGACATCATGAAACCCTGTTGCTCTATCAACTCCGATAGCTTCTGATACCAAGCTCTCGGACTCTGCTTCAGGCCATAAATTACCTTATGAAGCTTGCACACCTTCTGTGACTCCCCCTCAGTAGTAAACTCTTGTGGTTGCTGCATGTAAACCTCCTCATGTATATCACTGTATAAAAATGTGTTCTTTACATCCAACTGATAAAGTGGCCAGTCCCATGAAACAGCAACTGCTAAAAGAATGCGAAGTGTCGAGTGTCTGGTCATTGGTGAGAATGTATCCTAATAGTCCACCCCATAGGTTTGGGTGAACTCGCGTGCCATAAGCCTGCCTTGTAGCGATCCACATTGCCATCTGACCTCGCTTTACTGTAAATATCCACTTGCATCCCACAACCGATGCTCCTTGAGGAGCAGAATTAATGCTCTATGTACCACGCGACTGTAACGCTGTCATTTCCTCCTCCATTGCAAGACACCACCTACTGTCCTGAATGGCCTCCTGATGTTATTGGGATAGAAATAGCAAATAGGCAACAAACTTCTTGTATTCCTCTGAAAGATGGTCCAATGAAACATGTGTTGCAAGAGGATATGTTGCACATTGACGACGAGGCTTTCTCAAAGCAAAGATATGTCCAGTTCATCATTCTCTCTGTTCTCTGGTATATCCTCATCATGTGTAGTATTCAAGACACCAGTACCATCAGATGAAACAATGTGTTCATTACATACTTAAGACATGCTGGATGATGTGGAGAGCACATGAGCAAAGGGGCGAGTGAAAGACTTGTGCGTGTAGACATGTGGTAGGAACTGTATCTGAGGTAAGGGAGGTGGAGATGGTGGAGGTGGCAGAGGTGGTGAAGACTGAGACTCAACATTTGTTGCACAAGATGGAGATGATGGAGGTGGAGGAATAACCACATCCTCACCAAGAATAGTATGAGATAACCTATCACCTGTAGGAGAAAAGTACATAATAGACTCAAAAAATGGGGCATCAGCACTCACATAATACTCTTCCTACAATATCAAAACATCGGTACCCCTTTTGGGTACGAGAATGACCAATAAAGACACATTTGACAGCTCTAGGTGAGAGCTTGTCACGATCAAGGGTGAAGTTGTGGACAAATGCCACAGATCCAAACACCCTGGGAGTCAAGGAGAATAGGTTCTTCTCAGGAAACACAGTCAAGAAAGGGACCTTTTCTCTAAGTATAGTGGACAGCATGCGGTTCACCAAGTAACAAGCAGTGAGAACCACATTGCCCTAGAACGAATGTGGAGCACGACTTTGAATCAGAAGGGTCCTTGTAACATCAAGAAGATGACGGTGTTTGCGTTCAACAGCACCATTCTGCTGAGAAGTATAAGCACACGAGGTCTGATGAACAATACCTAGAGATCTAAGAAATTCTGATAACTGTAGAGTGGAAAACTCCAAGGCATTATCTGTACGAATAAATTTCACATTAGCAGAGAAGATATTCTTGACCTCTGGAACAAAAGATTTAATGATAAGACATGCTTCAGACTTTTGTTTTAACAAAAAACCCAAGAAAGTCTAAAATAATCATCCATAGCAACCATATAAAAATGGTGTCCCTGATGATCAGGACCACGACTAGGACCCCAAATGTCAAAATGAAACTATTCAAAAGGCCGACTACTGCAACGACCCAGACGACTCGGAAAAGAGGACCGATGATGCTTTCCAAGCTGACATGCTTCGCAGTCCAAAGTAGTACGAGTAGATATCTGTGATAGAACCTGACACAGCTTCTGAAGAGGAAGATGGTCAAACAGTAGATGTCACATGAAAGGGGAAACAGAGCCAGACAAGATAGTAGCGACTCCAGCACAAGGTGGTGTGGCAAGCTTGTACAATCCTCTCTACTCACGGCCACATCCAATCACCCTGCCCGTTAGGATGTCTTGAAACACAAGAGAAGAGGGATCAAAGATGGCACGATAGTGTAAATCTTTCGTAATTTGACTAATTGATAAAAGATTCATCTGAAAATCAGGAGCATATAAAACATTCTGCAAGATGCATAGATGGAGTCAGAACAATCTCCCCCTAACCAATAATGGGAAGACGTATTCCATTAGCAATCACCATTGATCTACCAGATGGGATAGACCTGTAAGAAGTGAATTATGCTCGATCTCCAAACATATAGTGCGATGCGCCCGAATCCATAATTCAATCAGTCAAATCTGAACTGCTACAACTGGTGAGTACATAAGTAATACTTGATGAGCTAGATGAAGCTCAGGCAGTAGATGCGGCATCTGAAGAACTTGTGGCAGGAATAGCATGAGTGGACATCATCTCACGCAGACTAGAAATGATATCGTCCAGACGTGCGTCCTGAGTAGGAGCAGAAGTAGGCTCAATCTGCTCAGCAACCCTCGCAAATGTAGGATATCCATGCTTCTGAAAGCATGTCTCCTCAGAATGTCCAGGACGATGACAATGAGAACATGGGCCACGTTGACGTCCTCCTCCTCGACTTCAAGGTCCACGCCCACGAAACTGGGAAGTCCCCCCTCTGCCTCGAGACATTGCAATAGCTGTGAAAAGTTGCGCTATAGTAGTAGATGAAGTAGTAATCCTGCTCAATCGCTTGAACACCTCTTCCATCGGGGGTATCGTCTCTCCAGTCAAGAGTTGAGTACGTGTTGCATCATACTCAAAGTCAAGAGATGAAAGGAAGACGTTTGTCATAGTGGCATTCTGATATTGCTGTTGTTGCTCGGTACTGGTAGTGATAGGCATGAAGATGTGCAGTCGTTCAAACAAGCCTCTAAGATGAGAGAAGTGCTGATGGAGTGGGCGACCATTCTGTTTGGTCGAGAAGATGTCAAACTACAACTGAAGAATCTTGCTCTCATTCTTTGCATGTCCATATGTAGCAGCTAAGATGTCCCACATAGCTTTTGTTGTGGGCTATTTGACTATCGTTGGCAATCTCTGTGGTGAGCGTCCCAGAGAGCCAAATTCGAGCATAAGCATCATCTTGCTTCCACGAAGCATTGGTCCCAGTTTTGTCCGTTGGTTCTGTTTCCGTCAGAATGTGCTCCTTGTTATGGAATTGCATAAGAGTAGGAAACTGCATGGACCACAATTCATAGTTGGTCCCATTCATCTTTACAATGGGAGCCTGATCTTTGAAGGCACCGGAAGCAAAAACGTCACTCTTATTTTCTGACATCTTGTCAATAAGTAGAACCACGGATAATTGAGATGTAGATCAATTCGAGAGTGTCTACATAATCATAAAGAGGAGTGGTTGTATTTGTAGACTCATACAACCATCCTCAATGATTCGTTGTGAGGTCTAGTGTCGTAAGATGTGATTTATATAAGAGAAATCAGACCCTCTAAACAAAATCAGACCTCCAGGTCATTGAAGAAAGGCACACAAACAATTCTTAGGTCACCGGAACACGGCAACAATACACAGGGTCGGACTGGACCTCATGCGCTACACGTGCTGGCCGTCGGATCCTCTGGATGTCGCGGACCCTCTGGGTGAGAGAAGCCCTTGCAGAATCTAGGTAGGCGAAACTGGTGTGCAGGCTGGGTGCTTCCCAATAGCGCCCTGTGGCGCGCGGAACCTCGACTGGCGACTTGTGGCGTGTTTGAAGACGCTTCGGCGACGGGAGGAGGGGTTGATAGCCCGACGGTGGCGCTAGAGGCACCAGAAGCTCCTGGCGACAGGGGGTGGACGTGTAGAGTTAGGGTTAGTGTGGGATAAAGGAACCCATGTCTAGGACCGTTGCTCCGATATCATGTTAGGAGAAAATGAATTGACTTGAATTAAACGAGACTCTAGAGCTCTCTTATATAGGAGAAAAGCCCTGAGCTAATTATAATGAAGTGCATAAAGAAAACATAAATAAGAAAAACATGAGTGGAGATGCAATTATCTCAACAATGGTCAAACAACATGATCTAGTTTCAGTGAAGGGGAATCTACCGATGTAAAACTTGCTCTAGAAGCTTATGCCGCTGACAAATCCCCTACTCCATCGGAGCTTGTCGGCCGTGCATGGGCTTCACGAGCCAAAGAGGGTATCTGGGAAGCTCCAGGCATAACCAAGCCATTCGGATCTGGGGCGGCTACAAGGATACAAGAGAGGTCTGCACTGGGGTCCATCACATGAGCTATAGTCGGATCGATAACCAAATAACACAGGTCAGTAATGGCGAGAACCAGATCCAAAATGGATAGGATTGCTTCCAAAGCAGGTCCACTTGGTTTTGAAGCAGCCGCCACACACTGTTCCTGGAAAAAAAAACATTTTTCAAAAGCCTAACTGATGTCTCCAAATCTCGCTAAGACCCACAAAACACAGGATTTGAAAATCTGGGAGATTCCGCCTTCTCTTGCGGTGAACTCTTGCCGCTTGAGCTGCCGGCCGGAGGTCAGCAACTACCGGAAGGAATGATACATTAGGAAAGACCGAAAGTGAACATCAGACTTTCCTCTTTCTCTTCCAAAGGGTTCAATTAATATTTCTACATCAATGTAGGCTCATCAGCAACCAAGTTAAGCATTACACAAAAACATTGATTGAGAGCTCTCGATGGAAGCACCAACAATGTCAAAAATGACAACAAAAATTGGTTGTTGGTGGTGCAGTAAACCATATGTTCTGTTAAAATCATAAGTGAGCCGAGATTTTGTCCCTCTTAAAAGAAGCTCCACAAACTCTTTTTCCAATTTGAAAATAACTCCAAAAACTTTCCATCATACATCCAGCATAGAAGGCTTGGTTTTTATCTGCAGATGATAAAAATGCAAAAAGTTAATGGTGCGCGAATCCTCGATTAACTTTCAGTCCTTTAGAGAATAATCAGTTCAGTACGTAAGATGCTGCTTGACTGCCTGAGTAGGTATTCATCTAAGATTCACTAAATAGCGGAAAGCATTGTAAGCATTCTACCAATGATGAGATTATAATACTGCTCCCCAGAATCATGTTGTCAACGTAAGCCGAACTACGCGTATACAATACTTCGTTCCTCTGCTTCCAACCTTGGCTCATCGTTCCTTCTGGCATCAACCTGCCATTCCAGAAAAAATGTGTACAGGTCGAAATCACTAGAGTTCTCCACACTAAACTAGAGAAAGTGCAAGTAAATTACACATGATTCTTATCCTCTTTACCCAGCCCTAAACCACACATTACATTCTCGGGTGATATCCACATTCATCTATAAGCATTTTTCTACCAATATGCTTCTCCTAAGATGCCAAAATTACTTTATCTTGTCAGCAGTCCTCATGTCATCCTGCAATCCTTCACAAAAGCTGCATTAAGGAGTCCGTGACATTTTAATCACAAAAACTTCATTGCATAAAACACATATTGAAGTACCACAGGTTACATTCTTTTACGACTAATTACAAGTTATGGGTGGTTAAAAGAAGCAGATACAATTCTATTAAGATATTGGTTGTGTTTTGTATCTTTTATGTTTTATCTATTCTTTTGGTCTTCTTTATGTATTTTGCCCAACATGTTATTCTACTATATAAGAGAACCCTAGGACCTCATGAATAAACAATTGATTCTTTACTCTCCACATGATATCAAAGCAACGATCCTAAACCAGAGTTCTCGTACCCTGTACCCTAACCCCACCCGCCATCCCATATCCTTGTCTCACATGTCGTCGGGAACCTTCCCTAGGGCCGTCGCCGCAAGTCCTTCGGCTGCTGCACAACCACCTGCTAGGGCACCGTGCGCCATCGCCAACCCATCTAGGGGCCTGCGCATCATCGTCCAGCCACCCTAGGGCTGACCACTCCGCCGTTGGCCCTTGAGGAGCCACCTAGCACCGTTGTGGGGCCATTCTAGGTCCTTACATGGCGCCGCACAGCCCTCCTTTAGGTAATTGTGCCTCCTACGATGCATCTTAGTCATCGTTAGGTCCACGTGGGTCCTTATCCTTTTTGGCACCCCCAGAGTTGCTGGAAAGTCTGATTTTGATCAGAAAACGTGATTTCAGTCATATAAACCACGTTTTCTGACCCTAGCGCGCACTGAGGATTGAGGAGAATGGTTGTATGAGTCTACACATACAACCAATCCTCTATATAATCGTGTAGATTCGCTCGAACCGGTCTACTTCCCCAATCGAGTTCCATTTTCGATCTTTCTTCATCATGTCAGATAACAATGGTGATGTCTTCTCTTCATCCAGAGTCGATGGACAAGACTGGGGGCAATGCTTCGTGGAAGCAAGATGACACGTATGTACGTGTTTGGCTCTCTGGGACCCTCACCACAAAGATCGCCAACGATATTGTAAATCAGACCACCATCAAGGCAATGTGGGATAATCTAGCAGCCACCTATGCCAAAGCGAATAACGAGACCAAGATTCTTCAGCTTCAGTTTGACATATACAGAGCCAAACATAATGGTTGTCTACTGCATACCTTCTGCTCTTTGCTTCGAGGCATGTTTGAGAAGCTTCACAACTTCATGTCCATTACTACTTCCACGGAACAATAGATGACCTACAGGAACCCACGATGGTTGGAGTTTTCTTGGGAACACTCGATCTAGAGTATGAGGTCGCATGCACACAGCTCCTTATTGGGGAGACCACCTTCCATGGAGGAGGCTTACAGTCACCTCAGCAAGCTTCTCATTCCACCCGCTGCCACTACACAGACCTCCTCAGCAATGGATGCATCTCGCGGCAGGAGAGGATCTACGCAGTTCCGAGGGCGTGGTCCCTGTAGCAGAGGAAGTACACATCAGTGTGGCACATACACCTATTGTCGTTTTCCAGGACGCTATGAAGACACATGCTATCAGACAATGTTCAAGAAGGTGGTATGCGGTATTCAGTCGGAGGGGTCACTGCATAGAGAGTATGCGGTATGCGAGAGAAAGTGTGGTTTTATGCGGTTTGATATTTTTTATTATTAAAAATATAAATAAATTTTTAATATCATGTTAATATCCTCTAAATATTATAATTCTTGATTATAATAATAAAGAATTGAAGGTACAAGGAATAAAACTATTGGAATGAAAAGTAATATAGAGTCAAATGAGCAAAAACATCAACTGAAAGAGTGTTAACTCGGATGTCTGAGTTTAGGTTAAGGTTTTAAAAAATATTTATTCGAAAATCGGACGCATAAACGGCTGCGTATATGGTATACTCGGCCGAGTATGCGACATGCCCCGCCTAGATGCCGATTTGACCATACTCAGAGCGCCAAGGCTTCCGAATACGAGTATACGGCCGAGCATGCAATATACTCGGCCGATTTCCTGAATACTGCTATCAGAAGAATGGATATCCTACATCTGCTCGAGTGGCAAAACATATTGAGCCTCCAGACACTTCGGCTCCACAGCCAGACCCACGTCTTGATGACATTGTCTCTCGTATACGAGATATCATGACTCCTGTTGACCGCACCACCACTACAGGTTCCTCAGATGTTGCAGTTGTTGCTAGAGCCTTGTCAAGCTCCTTAAATATTGCATATGCTTTTACCATTTGTAGAATGGTGGATATGACAGAATGGATCATGGACTCTAGTGTTTCTCACCATCTGTGTGGAGATAGAGCCCAATTCAGTTCTTATATGTCTATACCCCCTGGTAGATGAGACATCACTGCGAATGGGATTCACTTACCCATCACAAGACAGGAGGAGGTGCATTTGACGTCGTCCATGAGCCTGCAGAATGTTTTATAGGCTCCTGATTTTCAGATGAACTTGCGGTCTATCAGTCAGATTACGAAGGATCTATATTGTCATACCATTTTTGACACTGCTTCTCTTGTGTTTCAGGACATACTATTAAGGGGCAAGGTTACTGGATGTGGTTGTGAGCAGCGGGGCCTCTACAGACTGGCCCAGCCTCCTCATGTCAGTGCCTCTACTATTTCTACTAGACTAGTTTCATCATACTTGTGGCATCTTCGTTTTGGCCACCTTCCTCTGCATAAACCGTGTCATGTCCTCCCATAGATCTTCACACGATCTTCCTTCCAGTGGAGGCTTGCCAGCTTGGGAAGCATCACTGCTCTTCTTTTCCATCTCGTCAAAATTGGAGCAATCTCAGTTATTTGAGCTCCTTCACTTAGATATTTGAGGTCCGAGTCGTGTTCCCGATCACTAGGGACACCGTTTTTATCTTGTTCTTGTATATAACTATTCTAGATTTTCTTGGATCTTTTGTTAAAAAATAAGTTTGAAGATGAGTTTGTCATTAAAACCTTTATTAATGAAATAGAGAACATTTTCTTTATTGATGTCGAGTATTTACGCTCTGATAATGCCTTAGAATTCTGCACTTTACAGCTATCTGAGTTTCTCAGGTCTCTTGGCATCGTACAACATACCTTGTGCATGCATACACATCTCAGCATAACGGTGTTGCTGAATGCAAACACCAACATTTACTCGATGAGTCGATGTGACCCGAACCCTTTTGATTCAGAGTCGTGCTCCTCACTCTTACTAGGGTGATGTGGTCCTCACAGCTTGCTACTTGGTGAACCGTATGCTATCTTCTATTTTAGGAGAAAAGGTTTCTTTCTCGGTCGTGTTCCCAAGAATGGCCTATTCTCCCTTATACTCCATGTGTTTGACTGGGTGGCCTTTGTTCACAATTTGATGTTTGGTCGTGACAAGCTCCTCTAGAGTTGTCAAGTGTGTCTTAGTTGGCTACTTTCGAACCCGATAGAGGTATCATTGTTTTGATCTGCTTCGATGGAAATACTTTGTTAATGTAGATGTTACATTCTTTGAGTTTATTATGTATTTCTCTCTTATAGGTGACAGGTTGACCCAATCTGACTCTGGTGAGGAGGTATACATGCCTCATCCTACGGTTGCACCCCCTCCATTACCTACACCACCACCTCTAGTACCTGCACATGCTCCCATGGTTGTCCCTGGACCGCCACCCAGTACTTTGACTCAGTTTTTGACATATGTGTTTACTCGCAAGTCTCACATTGTTCTCCCTGCTCATGGGCCTTCCCCATCACCCAGCACACCCCAGGTATGTAATTAACATATTGTTTCTGATGATGACACTACCGAGTTGTCTATGCAGTAGGATTCTTTACAAGATGAGCAGATACCCTCTCAGGAGAGTAGTTTACAGGTTCAGGATGTAGAAGATGATCTAGATGTGCCTATTGCTCTACGGAAAAAAGACGTGCTTGTGCTACATATTCTCTTGCAGCCCAAGTCTCCTTGAGCAAATTCTCAGAGGACTTCAGGGGATTTGTTGTGGCGCTGTCAGCCGTGGAGATATCACAGACATATCAGGATGCCATACATGACCGTCAGTGGCGTCTTGCCACGGAGGAGGAGATGGTTGCGCTACACCCTGTAACTGAGAGAGACACATCTCTTCTAAACAGAAGACGTGCACTTGGTGATGACTTCCGATATCTCATAATCATGAATATTGCATCCATGTGCACCTGCCTGGGTTGTTCCATGAACTGACTTACTCTACTCACGGCAAAAGATATATCAGGCCTGGTAATGGTAACATACAATAATTTCCCTACCAGCTCTTTGTATTGTCTCTTGTCCACCTCCTCAGATCCATCATCATGGAGCTTCGCATTAGGATCCATCGGGGAAGTAGCTGGTCTACATCCTGTCATACCCGTCTCAGATAGAAGATCAGTAACATACTTCCTTTGTGTCATAACCATACCCTGTTGATTCCGTGCAAACTCCAGGCCAAGAAAGTAACGAAGCGTGCCAAGGTCCTTGGTAATAAACTGTTGTCCAAGGAAATCCTTAGCTGCTTGAATGCCTTGTTCATCGCTGCCAATGATCACAATGTCATCAACATAAACCAAAATAACTACAATACCTCTATGGTTTCTCTTTACAAAGAGAGTATGATCTGCAGTAAATCTGACAAACCCCTTTTGTTCAATTAATTCTGAGAGCTTCTGAAACCAAGCCCTCGGACTCTGCTTAAGGCCATATATAGCCTTACGAAGACGGCATATCATACACGACTCCCCCTCAGCAGCAAACCCAGGTGGTTGATGCATGTAAACCTCTTCCTGCAGATCATCATACAAGAAAGCATTCTTGACATCCAATTGGAAAAGAGGTCAATTACATACCACTGCCACAGCAATAAGAATACGCAAGGTAGAATGACGTGCCACATGAAAAAAAAGTGTCCTGATAGTCCACTTTATAGGTCTGAGATAACCCACGAGCAACCAACCTGACCTTGTATCTGTCTACGGTACCATCAGCCCTATGCTCCACAGTAAAAACCCACTTGCTGCCAACAACCGACGTACCTGGTGGAGCATGAACCACACTCCACGCACCTCATAATTGTAAAGCTGCCATCTCCTCCTCCATAGCCAGACGCCATTGACTGCATTGCATAGCTTCCTGATATGACCATGGTATCTCTATAGCAGACAACCCAGAACAAAGTGTTGAAAATCCTTGGATAGACGCTCCAAGGAAACATGAGAACCAATAGGGTGCATATTGCATGCTCTTTTCTGACACCGAAGTGCAATAGACATATCCAGATCCTCAGCAGGAGTAGTGGAGATAGTATCTGCACTCTGCACCTCAGTCTGTACATGCAAATCACCTATGTCATAACTCAAATGCTCAGGACATACCTTGGGCATGTTGGATGATGGAGGAGGCGCATGAGCATGGGGCCTTCGCTGGTAGACCTGTGGAAAGAAAACAGAGGACGGTGGCAGAGGTGGTGTGGTGGTGGAGGTGGTGGTGATAGTAGAGGTGGTGGAGGTGGAGATGGAGTAGAACATGGTAACGACAAAGGAGGAGGCATATAGATCTCTTCTCCATCCTCTGAAGGAGTAAGCCTGTCACCTGTGGGAGAAAAATACATAATAGACTCAAAGAAGGTAACATCAACACTAACATAATATCTTCGTCAAACAGGGTCAAAACAGTAATATCCCTTTAGGGTTTTGGAGTACCCAACAAACACACATTTAGCAGCTCTGGGAGAGAGATTGTCAAGACCATGAGAGAATTGATGAACAAATGCAACATAACCAAACACACGATGTGTAAGCAAGAAAAGATTCGTCTCGGGAAACGCAATCAAGAACGGGATTTTCTCCCGAAGCACTGAAGAGGGCATACGATTCACCAGATAACAAGCAATTAGAACCGCATCTCCCCAATAGGAATGAGGAGCACGAATCTGAATCAAAAGAGTTTTGGTAACATCCAAAAGATGGCGGTGTTTCCATTTAGCCACTTCATTCTGTTGGGAAGTATATGCGCATGATGTCTGATGCATAATACCATGAGACCGAAGAAATTGAGAAAGCTAAGCACTGCAAAACTCTATGCATTGTCGTATGAACTTGACTTTTGCAGGAAAATATTCTTTATTTCATTAATAAAAGATTGAATAACAGGACCAGCATCAGACTTGTTCTTAAGGAGAAAAACCCAAGACAAACGAGAAAACTCATCAACTGCAACAAGATAAAATTTGTGTCCCTGATGATCAGGGACAAGACTAGGACCCCAAATATCGAAATGGAGCAACTCAAACAGACAATGACTACTTGGACCCTGACGACTCTGGAAAGTGGACTGATGATGCTTCCCCAGCCGGCAGGCCTCGCACTGAAAAGTGGAGCGAGGAGAAATCTGAGGAAGAATATGAATCAGCTTTTGCAGAGGAAGATGACCAAATTGTAGATGCTACATATATGGAGAAATATATCCAATATGGATAGAAGAAGCGCCAGCGTACGAGTACTACACTAGTCTGTAAAGGCCCCCTTACTCACGGCCAGTTCCAATCATTCTGCCCGTGAGTATGTCCTGAAATACAAGAGCAGATGGATCAAATATGGCACGACAATGTAAATCTCTGGTGATTTGACTAATTGATAATAGATTCATAGAAAAATCGGGAGCACAAAGAACATTCGGAAGCCTCAATGTAGAAGTCAAATGCACTTCCCCCTGACCAGTGATGAGGGAATGTGTTCCATCTGCTATCACAACTGATCGTCCAGGAGAAGTAAGACGAAAAACACTAAACTGACCTCTGTCACTACAGAGATGATGAGATGCACCAGAATCCATGATCCATTCAGATAAGTCTGCCCAATAGCAACTAGTAAAAGCATATTCTATAATTGATGTAGACGCAGATGCTGAGGCAGCAACCTCAGAGGATCCTAAAGGAGAGCTGGTGGATCCAGATATGCTAGGCATAATCTCTCTCAGTCGTGCTACAAGCACGTTAAACCTCTGATCAGATGCAGGAGATAAACTCCCAGTCTGTTGTGCCTGCTCTGCAACCCTAGCTAACGCAGGAAACCCATGCTTAGAATAGCAGGTTTCCTCAAAATGGCCTAACCTGTGGCAGAAGGTGCACGGTCGACCTCGACCGCCCCCTCCTCTATCGCGGTTGGAGCTTCCCCAACCACGATATACTGTATGGTTGCCTCTACTACGTAAAGTTGCCATAGCTGAAGATGTTTGGTGCTATAAGGTACTACCAGATGATATAGATAGTCTACTCAATCTGCGATATGCCTCCTCCATAGGAGGCTTGGTAGCATCCGTGAGGATTTGGGCACGAGCTGCATTATACTCCGAATCCAGGGCTGCTAGAAATACTCCAGTCATCACGGAATCTCTGTATGCCTTGAGCTGCTCAGGTGTAGTGTAGCAGTCAAGGGTATGTAGCCATGTAACTTCTCGAACATACCCCTCAAAGAAGTATAGAGGGTGTGAAGAGGGCAAGCGTTCTACTTCGATGTGAAGATATCATGCTGGAGTTGAAGTATCTTCGACTCATTCTTCGCCGGAGAGTATGTCGCGGCAAGAATGTCCCACATAGCCTTTGCAGTAGGTTGACTAAGTATATCATTAGCTATCTCCATGGATATCGTCCCAGATAGCCATACGCGAGCATACACATCATATGCCTCCCATGTGGTATTTATCCCAGTCTTGTCATGTGACTCCTTTGTCGTGAGGATGTGCTTCTTGTCATTACATTGCATTAAACTCATGAACCGCATGGCCCACGGTTCATAGTTGGTTCCATCCATTTTGACAATGGGTGTCGGACCTTTGAATGCACACAAGGATGGGACTTCCGCTTTGTTGTCAGACATGATGACAACTATCTTCAAGACTGGGCTAGCAACAAGAGATATCAGGCGTCTACACTGACATACAGGGAGATGGTTGTGGGTGTAGACTCATACCACAACCTCTTCCATCCTTCTGGAGAGTCCTTAGGGTAACTGGTGTTTCTAGATGTTAACATCACACCCTAGATACCCAAAGTTCACAAGATGAAGCGTCAACACACCACAACACTCGCGCGAGGCCCCCAAATATGTAATGTTGCACACGAGCGGTGCCGCTTGGGAGATAGGGCGGCGGTGTAGGGTACGATAGGGAGCACGGGGGCGAGAGGCAGCGGCGCGGGACACCGGCAGAGGTCGCAGGTGTAGGCAAAGGCGCGGGACACCGACGGCAGCGACAGCCGATGCATGTGGGGCCCTTGGCAGGGCGGCAAGGATTTTTGGTGGAGGATTGGATCTTAGGGCACAGGCCCCGGTCTCGGACTGTCGCTCTGACACCATGTGAAAAAGTGAAAAACAAAAAGTTATATTCCATCTAACACTAGAGCTCTCTTATAAGAGAAAAGCTCTAAGAGTAAATTACATAAACCGAACAATAGAAATAAATAATATGGAAAAAGGACAAAATAACATAAATATCTTAACAGACAGGAAGTCTACTTATGACTTTATATTGTTCATGGGGAGTTTCTTGGTGTCATGGAAGAGCAAGAAGCGGATAGTGGTTGCCAAATTCAGTGCAGAATCACAATACAAGACCATGGCACCAAGGTTGCAAAAGTCGGTAGTCGGTACTCGGTTGGCTGGGTCACTGATTAAGGATTAATCGGCAGTCGGGCGATTAATCGGATTTAGTCAGACTTTAATCGGCATTGAATTTTATGATTATTTTAAATATATAACTCATTTTTATTCATATATTTACATAGATTTTGTACATTTTTGTACTACCATACTAAAATAAAAGAAATATTTGAATTTAAATAAAACATTAAGCATATTATAATAAGTTTGCTTATAAAAAAGTAAATTATTAAAAAAAATGGTATCTCCATGCAAAAACTTGTCGATTAGTGTACCTAGTCGGAGTTAGTCGGTATTCGGTCGGTCACCCACTGACTAGACTAGTCGGATCTACTAATCAGGCTAGTCGGGCGACTTTTACAACACTGCATGGCACAGGCTAATACAAAGATGATGTAGGTCACATCTATTATTACTGACATGACAGTTGAGGTGCCTCTTCCCATGTACCTCCAATGCGACAACCAAGATGTTATCTTCATTATCAATAACCCAGCCTTCCATGAGAAAACCAAGCATATTGAGGTAGATTGTCACTACACTTGAGACATGATACAGAAAGGTCTCATCTCCACTACTCATGTTAGATCAAGAGATCAGACAGCATGTGTACTTACCACGGCTCTTGCCAGAGGGCCATACCAAATATGTTGTTCCAAGATGAGCATGATAGATATCTACGCTCCAGCTTGAGGTGGTGTTGAGATATTAGTTATCTTTTGTGTATTTTATGTAAAATCTATTCTTTCTGTCTTCTTTATGCATTTTTCCAAACATGTTACTCTCCTATATAAGAGAACCCTAGTGCCTCATGAAGAAATAATTGATTCTCTTCTCTCCACAAGTTCATTAAGTCTGTCCTCAGAGTAAATGATACCTAAGAACATGTTGACGCATCAAAAGGCCATCCAAGAATCAGTACGTGTTGAGCTACTCCTAATAAGAGCAAATTGAAAAGAACAGACACATGAACCTCTCATATGTTCCATCCAACCAAAATCTAAAGATATGGCTATCACCTAATCTTAAAGAACCTTCACAGGAGTAAGCATCCAAGAAACAAACTATAACCGGGAACATGTCTTTTTCACTAAGGCTTTCGGTTATAGAAGCA
This sequence comes from Ottelia alismoides, assembly GCA_037367405.1. Taxonomy (NCBI): domain Eukaryota; kingdom Viridiplantae; phylum Streptophyta; class Magnoliopsida; order Alismatales; family Hydrocharitaceae; genus Ottelia; species Ottelia alismoides. The sequence continues at coordinate 112,164 of JAZKJV010002462.1, read as the reverse complement.
ACCAGAGGAGGTCAGGTCATGCTTCTTTGCTTGGTGACTTGTGGTCGAGAAACCGGAGAATCACTATTCCATCGAAAATGGACTACTAAGGATGATGACATGAAGAAACCCAAGCCTCCGAAGAGGGGCTTTTATTTCCCCTCCCCCATTGAACTGATGCTAGAGGCCTTAAGGCACTATTTACCATTTTGAGATGCAAAGGACCGTTTTCTCTTTATGCAAAGGATCGTTTTCTCTTACATACCTTTGCTTTTCTTCCAACTTTCCTGTACAAATGATGATGTCATTTCTACCTTCACTAGAGTAGTGGATGCACAAATTCCCACTTGAATCTACTTTTTCTCGAGATATTTTTCCTTCCGACATTGACTCGGGACTAGACATAACACTTTGTGGTCACACCACGACTCACTCAGTCTCAAAGGTCCAAGGTTTCCCTAGCAAGAATTCAATGCATTCAACATGGAAACTAGCATGGATTTCAAGAAGTGCTCAGCCCCTGCTTGAAGCCAGAGGCTAATTTTAGCCTATGCCCCCTTCCTGAAGAGAAAGAAGAGTACCACACTTGTTTTCAAGGGAACTGGCTTATTCTCACAGAGGACTGCCACTACTACTCACTCAGTCTCAAAGGTCCAAGGTTTCGCATCAAGACTTATTTAATGCATTCAACATGGAAACTAGTATGGATTTCAAGAAGTGCTTAGCCCCTATTTGAAGCCAGAGGCTATCCTTAGCCTATGCCCCCTTCCTGAAGAGAAAGAAGAGTACCACACTCGTTTTCAAGGGAACTGGCTTATCCTCGCAGAGGATTACCACCTTTCTTTTGGACCGACAATGTTTTATAGTGAAGTATGTAGGATTGGGTGAGAGAAATTCAAGCCAGGTTTGCTTCCCTAGGGAGTGGATGATTCGCCTTGTGGAATGGGTATTTTGAAGGCTTGTTTAATATCCCGTCATTCTATATGTTTCACTGAAGTCCTAAAACATATCTAGTAAATAAGAGGGCTTCCAATCGCAGTTATATCAGAAGAACTATATCTCATCATTCCACCATATGTGTTGGTTGGTTCCACTAGAAAGTTTACATCTTGATACCTATCACCATGACCCTCTCGCATGTCCCCAAAATAGAATCAGTAGGAATGTCAAGGTAATAGAGACCATCCTTCTCATGTTTCCCACCAAAAATCAGAATAATCTAAATATCCTAAAAGTAGAAAAATGCTTGTTAAAAATCACTAATGGAATATGAGGGGTCTGGGTGACGCAAGAAGAGAAGGGAGGTTAGCACATTGTTGCATGAGTGGCACAGATTAGTGCTTTTCTTCATGTGACCAAGATACATACATGGTCAAGTGAAATGTGCAAACTGGTGGGTGGTCCATTTCTTTCAGAGTTCAAGGCAGTAGATGCAATAGGGAATATTGGAGGCCTTGTTGTTGCTTGGGACGAGGACCTCCAACAGCTAGAGCCTAGAGGCCGAGGTGATTGGCAAGCACGTGGTGTTAGTGGAGCTTTAGTGGTGATTAAGACACGTGTATTGGAGACGGTTGTTTCCTGTGTATATGGTCCCATAGATAACGTCCTCTATCCACATGTGTGGGCGGATTTGTGTTCAGCTCAGGAGGTGTTCACTTTGATGCCCTAGTTAATTAGTGGTGATTTCAATGTCACATTTTTTTCCTTTTATTGCCCTATCCTGCATGGATATCAAGACTAAGGCTGTCGAAATTCTGCATTTTTGTGGCCAACTTTTAGTTGGAGGTTCTGGACGACCAATTGTCGCTTTACTTGGTGAGGCTTGAGGTCACAATCATGTTTGGATAGGTTAGGGGTGGAGATGATGAGTGAAAAGAAGGTAGATTTGCACCCAATGCATGACATTTTGAAAGAGAACGTGAAGATGTTTAGGAGGGAGGAGAGAAGGAGAGTAATTAAGTTAAAGAAACTCAAAATTTTAGTCTTAACTTGTACTCTTTCCTCATAATGACTATCATCCCAATATATAAGAAGGGGCAGAATTATAAAATAAAAAAAGGAAATTAAACCAAAATCCTAACAAATATTAATTTGACTCCCTAAATTACTCAACATAATAACTAATTAGATATCACATGCGATCTCATTATTTAAATAAAATTAAAATGACCAAAATTGAATGATAACCCCTTAATTTTAACTAGATACTCATTAGACAAAATTAAGTACGACAACCTCAATTTGAATCAGGGTTTTTGCTATAATTCAAAATTTCATGGTGCATCAAATTCCTTAGTTTTGTGGAGCTTCAGACACCCTTTCCCATAGCTCATGTATCTTCTCTCTTGGGTTTCAGATCTGACCATAGCCCCGGTGTAGTCCTCGGGGAATAGGGGCATTGCCTGCTCTTTCTTCCGCTTTAAGAAAGCGTTGCTTCTTGAAGAGAAGCTAAACGAGATGGTGTCTACCTTTTCGATGACCTTCCAGTGTAAAGGTTTAGTTACAGTTGAAATATTCAGCAAACTACATGTGATTCATAAAAGGCTACGCATTTACAAGATGGAGCGAGATGAGATCAACCGTCTCCCAGGAGGATGCTCGTGATTTGCTGCACAAAGAGTTCAAGGATAAACTGAGGTTCCAAAAAAAGCATCTAAAAAGTCCTTACGAGTCACGAATAGACCGCGGATGGTTACGAACGATCTGATTGCAATATTCGATCCACATTTTATCTTGATAGATGGATTAATAGAAAGTCTTGCTATGGCCTTTGAGATTGTGGAGGACTGGAAGCATGGGAGGTTGAAAGGCCTTCTCTAGAAGGCGGACTTCTCCAAAGCTTATAACATTGCTGATTGATAGCTCATTTGAGCGGCCCTGGTGCTACCATCGAGCAGCAACTGACGTAAAGGAACATTATGACGGGATGGTTGATGTCTTTCTAGCAAACCTTGAACCAGCCTATTTTGTAGCACGCAGCAATCTTCTCTCCAGTGCTACTATTCCTCTTATGGAGGAGGCCTACACCTCGTCTAAGTTGAGTCTTTGTGCCATATGCACATATATCTCAAACCCCCTCTGCCAAAGTAGATCAAGTATGGGTGTCAGAAAAATCTCGAGTTCAATATTTGCTCAAGTTCGGTTCGTTAAAGGCTCGATTCAAATTCGATTCGAAAATAAATCAATCAAACCTTGATATAAATTTTGGCTTGTTTATTAAATGAACCGAACCTTGAAATGGTAGGTTCGCTCAGGTTTGGTTCGTTAAAAGTTTGATACACAATATATATTATACATGTGTATATATTTTTTCTTCAAAAAAGTATATGAGGAATGAAGAATTTGCACCATATGTAAACAAGGTATATGCATAAAAGTTCATGACCCTTGATCAAGACATATCAAAGGGTTGTAATCATTCCACATTCCCAAAATACTTAGATTCCAAGGAGTTTCACTACTAATTGAACCTTAAACGAACCGAACGGAACCCGAATCTCTAAAAATGCTAAACGAACCGAACCTGGGTAGGTTCGCTCAGGTTTGGTTCATTTACATCCCTATTCATGAAGCAAGAGAGGGTCTTCCAATTCAAAGGATGACGAATATGTGATCGAGGAGGGGTCGATCATACTACCAGAAGCATGGTCGGCCTACTTCGGCCCTGTTATCGAGCATCCAAAGTCAACGGCAGCATCCTCAGACTAGAGAAATAAGCATCGTGTCTCCCAACTAAGGAAGATCACGGGACCTTCTCTTGCTCAACACAATCCATGTACTACACCATCTAATAGAGCAACCTCTGCCAGCACCTAGGTATGGGTCCTACTCTTACAACTTGTCATTGTACTGACTTTACAGAGTGAGTGATTGATTCTGGAACTTCTCATCATATGTGGAAACAAAGAACAATTTACTTCATAAGGCTAAATTCCTTATAATTACTCAATCGTCATTGTAGATGGGAGATATTCTTTTATCGTAAGTCTTAGGCCTTAACTTCCTAAGTCATCATGGTAGTAGTTCTTTGTTTGAGTTGTTGCATTTTGATATGTGGGGTACCGATCATATTCTTGAACATTGAAGGCGCCGTTTTTATCTTGTTGCAATTGATGATTTTTCTCTTTTGAGCGATTTTTATCTTTCCATGTCTTACGTATTTCTTTATTTTTCCTCTTTATTATGTAATTTTCCCAACAGGTTCTCTTTTATAAGAGAACCCTAAGGCCTCAGTATGAATCAATTCTTTTATCTCCACGTGGTATTAAAATGATGATCCTAAACCAGAGTTCTCGTGCCATGTGCTCTAACCCCAACCCCATCTTTCCATCTTGACACTGTTGCACGACACCAAGAACCTTTGGGCGCCAAACATGTACCTTCCAGCAATGCAGCACCACCGGTGGTGCTCTCCGAGGCCTTTTGCGTCACCATCCAATGCCGCTGGGGAACTCACACACCTTCTACGCCATCACCCAGTGCTATTGAGGCTCTCATGTGCCTCCTGTAACGTTGCTAGGTGCAAACCAACACCGTCGGTACTTCTTAAGCGCCACCTAATGTTGTTCTATGGTCCCAATCAACATTAAGGGTGGCCTAGGGTTTTGTCTAGGCTGTCCTCGACGTTGGTTGAGCGACAAGAACTCTTTCAAATTTGATTTTGAACGGAGAAAGATGATTTCAGACTCTTAAATCACTTTTTCCAGTCCTAGCACGGATCCAAAATTGAAGAGGATAGTTGTATAAGTCTAAACATACAACGAATCCTTTATATGTTCGTGTAGACTCATTCGGATCAGCCTACAAGCCCCAGTTGAGTTCTGTTTCAACGTCTTATCATCATGTCAGAGAGCAAGGGTGATATCTTTTCTTCCTCTGGTGCCTTCAAGGGCTCGGCTCTCCTAGTTAAGATGGATGGGATGGTCCTTGCAATTTTTGACAGTGCAATAATAAGAAGCACGTTTTGACATAGTCAGAACTAACGGGTAAAGACTGGGGAGAATGCTCCATGGAAGCAGGATGACACCTACGCATGTGTTTGGTCCTCCGAGACTCTCATCACGGAGATAGCCAATGATATTGTGAATCACATGGCCAAGACAGTGTGGAATATCCTGGCAGTCGCATATGATCAAGCAAAGAATGACGCCAAGATTCTTCAGTTGCAGTTTGACATCTTCATGGTGTTGACGCATATAGAGTAGTGCATGTATCCCTTTGTTATTTTTATTTTCAGTTGTATGCTTTATGTAATTTACCCATAGGCTACTCTCCTATATAAGAGAGCCTAGGGCTTATGGAATAAACAGGTTGTTCATTTTTTTACCCTACATGGTATCAGAGCGACGGTCCTAGATCGGAGTTCTCGAAACCCTAACCCTACCCCACCCCACTCGCCGGCCTATCCATCTCATCGGCACCGCCAGAGCTCGTTGTTGCCGCTCCAGCGCCGGTGCTCCAACATCCTCGCGCCACTGCGCCTGCCTCTGCGCGCTGTGCGCGTAGCCCCTTGCGCGCTGTAGCGCCTGTTGCGCCTCCATGCGCTTGTGCGCGAACGTGCCCTGCATCTCCTGTCGTGCAGCGCTGTAGCGCTGCGCGTGCATCTCTGTGCCTGCGCGTGCTTCTTGCGCGCATGTACGTGTGCTAAGCCCTAAGCCCTAGGGTACACACATCTTCATCTACATGGGGTTAGTTGCTTGAGGTCTACACATGCAACTAAACCCGTCTATGTCATTGTAGACGAATCTCATCCTCTGTCAATCGCTCCAGTCTTCCATCTCCAGTATGTCAGAAAGCAAGGCGGATATCCCATCTATTGGCACCTTTCATGGTCCAGCGCCTATTGTAAAGATGGACGGTACAAACTATGAACTGTGGGCAATGCAGTTCATGAGTATGATGAAGTCAACAGGTAAGAAGCACATTCTTACCGAATCAGAGCTTGCTGAGAAGACTGGAGCCAATGCCTCTTGGGAGGCAGATGACGCATACGCCAAAGTGTGGCTATCCGGTACACTGGTAATTGAGATAGCAAATGACATTCTACATCAACCCACGACCAAGGATATGTGGGACATCCTGGCGGCCACATATTCACAGGCGAAGAATGAGACAAAGATTCTGCAACTCCAGCATGATACAAGCAGAATGGTCGCCCTCTACATTCTCTCTATACATCACTGAGAGGGATGTTCGAGAAGCTCTATAGCTTCATGCCCCTGACAGCCATGCCAGAACAGCAGAAGACATATAGGAACACGACTATGGTGGGCGTGTTCCTGGTTGCACTTGATCCAGAGTATGAGGCGGTACGATCACAGATTTTGGCCGATTCTACTATTCCTCCCATGGAGGAAGCTTTCCATAGACTGAGTCGGATCACAGTTCCTTCCACAACCCCGAGTCAGAATACTTCAGCCATGGCAGCCAACAGGGGTCGCGGATTTCATCACCACGGACGTGGACGTGGACCTCGTGGAAGAGGTGGCCGCACTAGGCCAACATGTACCTACTGTCACCGAGTTGGACACAATGAAGACACATGCTACTCGAAGCATGGATTTCCTGCATCCGCACGAGCTGCTGAGCAGATAGAGCCTCCATCTGCTGCTACTTTGGATCAACGGTTCGACGATCTAGTTGCCCGTCTGAGGGGCATATTCCACCATCTGGTCCAGCACCGACTACGGAGAGTCATTCTGATGCCGCTGCTTCTGCCTCTGCGTCTACCAGTGCTTCAGGTAGTATACTTGCATTCAACAGTAGTAGATCAGATACATTACCATGGATTATGGACTCGGGCGCTACAATCACCTATGTGGCGACCAGAGTCTACTTACAGGATACACTCAGATCCCTCCAGGACGGACAGTAGTAATTGCCAATGGTACACATTCCCCCATCACTGGTCAGGGGGAGATTAGATTGACATCTTCTATGCAGCTCAAGAATGTGCTACATGCACCTGATTTTTCAATGAATTTGTTGTCAATTAGTCAAATTACGAAGGATCTACATTGTCGGGCAATTTTTTATCCATCTTTTTTGATTTTTCAGGACATCCATACGGGCAACGTGATTGGTCGTGGCTATAAGCAAGGAGGCCTCTACCGCCTGAATCAGACCCCATTTGCTGGAACCTCATCCTCTCCTTCTGGACAAGTATCTACTTTATTGTGGCATCTGCGCTTTGGTCATTTACCGCTTCAGAAGTTGCGTCAAGTGTTACCTTATGGTCTTCCTCACACACCTATTCAATGTGAGGCGTGTCAGCTGGGAAAGCATCACAGGTCGTCCTTTCCCAGTCGTCCAGGTCGGAGTAGTACCTCCAAGTTCGAGTTATTTCATATTGATGTCTGGGGTCCGAGTCGTATACCTGATCATCAGGGACACAGATTTTATATAGTATTTGTGGATGATTTTTCTAAAGTGTCATGGGTGTTTTTGATGAAAAATAAATCTGAAGCAGGAAATATCATTATCCATTTTCTGAATGAAATACAAAATGTTCTCTCCACATCTGTGAAGTTTGTGAGAAGTGATAATGCTTTAGAATTGTGCACCAATGTTCTTGCCAATTATTACTCCTCAAAAGGGATTGTTCACCAAACATCTTGTGCTCATACATCTCAACAAAACGGAATTGCTGAAAGGAAACACCGTCATCTTCTTGATGTCACAAAATCACTTCTTATACAGAGTCATGTTCCCTACTCCTACTGGGGTGATGCAGTTCTCACTGCATGTTACCTATTCAATCGTATGCCTTCTTCTATCTTGAATGAACAGATTCCGTTTTCCCTCATCCATCCTGGGAAGGATATGTTCACTCTTACTCCTCGTGTGTTTGGGTCGGTTGCATTTGTTCATCAGTTGTCGCCTGGTACTGACAAGCTCTCTCCTAGGGCTGTCAAATGTGTTTTCGTTGGGTACTCCAGAACTCAAAAGGGGTACAAGTGCTTTGATCCTCTGCGTCGGCGGTATATGATCAGTGCAGATGTTACATTTTTTGAATCTGTTATGTATTTTTCAGCCTCAGGAGACAAGCAGCTACCACCTCTATCTACTGATTCCATATACATGACACCACCACCTCAGATGCCGTCACCAGCACCACCACCTCAGATGCTGTCACCACCCCCACCACCACCACCACATATACCTGTCTCACCGCTACCGTTCCATTATACCCGCAGGCCTCCTCCCGCTCATGGTCATGACCCGTCTCCTAGCTCGCCTATGGTATGTAATGAAAATATTACTGTTGATGGATCTGACGACATTTCTGAGCAGGATATGTTGCAGGGGCCAGATGAGACTACAGCCGATTTAGATATTCCCATTGCTCTACGCGAATCGAAGAGGAGCTGTGTTACATATCCATTGTCAGCATTTGTGTCTTTTGAGAGACTATCTGGCGATTTCAGGACATTTGTTGTGGCACTGTCAGCTGTAGATATTCCACGAAATTATCAAGATGCTCTGCAGGATAGTAGATGGCGGCTAGCAATGGAGGAAGAAATGGCGGCACTTCAGTCCAAAGGAACTTGGAGTTTCGTTCCTATACCTCCAGATGTGAACCCGGTGAGCTGCAAGTGGGTGTTTACAGTGAAGCACAATGCAGATGGCTCTATTGATAGGTACAAGGCGCGTCTTGTTGCACGTGGCTTTACATAGACATACGGGGTAGATTACCTTGACACATTCTCGCCTGTGGCACGTCATTCCACTCTACGGATCTTGTTGTCAGTTGCAGTTGCTAGAGACTAGCCGCTCTATCAGCTGGACGTGAAGAATGCATTCCTATATGGAGAGTTGCAGGAGGGAGTTTATATGCAACAGCCACCTGGTTTTGCTGTTGAGGGGGAGTGTTCCAAGGTATGCAGATTACATAAGGCTATCTATGGCCTTAAGCAGAGCCCCAGAGCATGGTTTCAAAAGCTCTCAGATCTCTTCGAGAAACAAGGATACAAACGCTCCAATGCTGATCATTCCTTGTTTGTACAGAAGACTGCTAGAGGTATCATTGTAATCATGGTTTATGTAGATGACATCTTGATTACAGGAGATGATGAGTAGGGCATAAAGCAGGCGAAAGAAAAATTGGGAACTGAATTTGTCACCAAGGACCTGGGAGTCCTTAGATATTTTCTGGGGCTGGAGTTTGCTAGAAATCCATATGGATTAGTAATGTCGCAGAGGAAATATGTTACAGACCTATTGAGTGAAACAGGTATGCTTGGGTGTCGGCCTGCTATGACACCAATGGATCCTAGCATGAAGCTCTATGATGATGATACAGAGGAGGTGGACAGGAGAAGATACAGAGAACTGGTAGGCAAACTACTGTATGTCACGATCACTAGACCTGATATATCATTTGCAGTGAGTCGCGTGAGCCAGTTCATGGAGCAACCACGTCAGGTCCATATGGATGCAATACACATGATTCTGAGATATCTAAAATCATCTCCAGGTGCAGGCTTGCTATTTAAGAAGGGAAAGGAGATCTCTATCACAGCATGTGCGGATGCAGACTATGCAGGATTCCCAAGGACAGGAAGTCCACCTCAGGATTTGCAGTCTATGTTGGAGATGCTCTAGTCTCATGGAGGAGCAAGAAACAGACAGTGGTAGCTAGATCCAGTGTTGAATCTGAATACAGGGCTATGGCCCAGGCTAGCACAGAAATGATGTGGGTGAAAGCTCTACTTACAGATCTATGTCTTGATATACCGCTGCCTATGAAATTGGAATGTGATAATCAGGCAGCCTTGTTCATTGCAAACAACCCAGCATTCCATGAGAGGACCAAGCATATTGAGGTTGACTGTCACTACATACGTGACATGATTCAGAAGGGGTTCATTGCTACATCTCATGTCACCTCAGAGAATCAAACTGCTGATATATTTACCAAGGCATTACTTCGAGGCCCATTCCAGAAGTGTGCGTCCAAGCTGAGCATGATTGATATCTATGCTCCATCTTGAGGGGCAGTGTTGACGCATATAGAATAGCGTTTGTATCCCTTTGTTATTTTTATTTTCAGTTGTATGCTTTATGTAATTTACCCATAGGCTACTCTCCTATATAAGAGAGCCTAGGGCTTATGGAATAAACAGGTTGTTCATTTTTTTCCCAACACATGGCCAAACAGAATGGTCGTCTTTGCACAGTTTCTACTCTTCGCTTTGTCACATGTTGAAGCTTCACATTTTCATGTCAGTGACTACATCTACTACACAGGAGATGGTGTACAGGAATTGTTGGGAAAATAGGAGTTTTTTTATTCCTTGGGGCCTAAGCTCTCTTATATATGAAGAAGCCTATGGGTAAATTACATAAAGTAGACAGAAGAACAGAAAAATAAATAAACGATACACATATATAAGATATATCTCTACACTCCCTTAAGATGGAGCATAGATATCTATCATGCTCAGTTTGGATGAACACTTCTGGAATGGCCCTCTCAGTAGGGCTTTAGTGAAAATGTTTGTAGTCTGTTCCCCTGAGATAATATGAGAAGTAGAAATGAATCCCTTCTGGATCATGTCACGCATATAATGGCAATCAACCTCAATGTGCTTTGTCCTCTCATGAAAGGCAGGGTTATTAGCAATGAATAAGGCAGCTTGGTTGTCACATTCTAGCGATATGGGAAGAGGTACATTTATATATAAATCTGTTAGGATTGCTCGAACCCACATCATTTCTGTACCTGCTTGGGCCATGGCTCTGTACTCAGATTCGACACTAGATCTAGCGACCACAATTTGCTTCTTACTTTTCCATGAGACAAGAGAACCTCCAACAAATATAGCAAACCCTGATGTAGACTTCCTGTCCTTGGGGCATCCTGCATAGTCTGCATCTGCACATGCTGGGATAGTCATCGAATCGCCCCTTTTAAATAGCAGTCTCGTACCTGGAGATGATTTGAGATACCTCAGCATCATATGTATAACATCCATATGAAGTTGACGAGGTTGTTCCATGAATTGGCTCACCCAACTCATTGCAAATGAAATATCAGGTCTGATAATGGTAACATAAAGAAGCTTTCCCACCAGCTCTTTGTATCTTCTCCTGTCCACCTCATCGGTATCATCATCATAAAGCTTCATGCTTGGATCCATGGGTGTAGTCATAGGTCGACATCCAAGCATTCCTGTGACACTTAACAAATCAGTGACATACTTCCTCTGATTCATTACAAGCCCCTGTTGGTTAATGGTGAAATCCAATCTCAGAAAGTATCTTAGATCTCCCATATCCTTAGTAACAAATTAACAACCCAGAAATTCTATTGCTCTTTTTATTCCTTGCATATCATCTCCTGTGATAAGTATATCATCAACATACACCATAATAGCAGTCATACCTCTAGACGTTCTCTGTGTAAAAAGAGAGTGATCTACATTCGACCGTTTAAACCCTTGTTTCTCAAACAATTCTGAGAGCTTCTGTAACCAAATTCTAGGGCTCTGCTTAAGGCCACATATTGCCATATGAAGTCTACATACCTACGGCTATGAACACTCCCCCGCAACAGCAAACCCCAACGGTTGTTGCATGTAGACTTCTCCCGAAGATCGTCATATAGAAATGCATTCTTGACATCTAATTGAAACAAGGGTCAATCTTGAATCACGTGGAATGTCGAGCAACTAGGGAGAACGTGTCAAGATAATCCATCCCATATGTTTGAGTAAATCCGTGTGCAACCAGTCGAGCCTTGTACATGTCAATGCTATTATCTGCATTGTGCTTCACCGTAAAAACCCATTTATAACTCACTACAGATGCACCAGGGGGAGGTGAGTCAAGACTCCAGGTATCTCTCGACTGAAGGGCAGCCATCTCTTCTTCCATAGCTAAACGCCATCGACTGTCCTGCAGAGCCTCCTGATAATTTTGTGGAATTGGCACGGCTGACAATGCAACTGCAAATTTCCTGAAATCGCCAATCAAGCATTCAAAAGAGACCATGGATGCCATAGGATATGATGCATAGCTGTGCATCTACTTCCGAAGCGCAATAGGTAAGTCCAAATCAGCAACCTCCACGTATGTCCCATGTAAAGAGTCTTGCTCAGGTGGATCTCCAGACCCATCGTTAGAAATTGTGTATTCATAACATACCAAACGTGTGCTAGATGACGAAAGGTAACCATGAGCAGAAGTAGGCCGTCGGGTATAGTGATGCGGCAAAGAAGGAACTGGAACCATAGTAGGTGGTGGAGGTGGAGGTGGTGGTGGTGGTGATGGTGTTGCTGAGGAAGGTGGTGATAGTGGTGGTAGCATGTATATTTCATCATCAGATGTAGAAGAAGTTAACCAATTACATGTAGGAGAAAAGTACATTACATACTCAAAAAAGGTGGTCAACACTAACATAGTACTTCCTGTGCAATGGATCATAACATTTGTACCCTTTTTATATCCTGGAGTACCCGACAAAGACACAATTTACAGCTCTAGGAGACAGCTTGTCAATCCATAGTGACAACTAGTGGACAAATGCAACCGATCCAAAAACACGAGGAGTAAGTGAGAATAATTCCTTCTCAGAAAAGGGAATTTTCTCACCTAAGACCGACGAGGGCATGCGATTAATAAGATAGCATGTCGTAAGGACAACATCACCACAAAAAGAATGTGGAGCACGACTCTGCATGAGAAGGGTCATTGTAACATCAAGCAAATGGCGATGCTTCCTCTCTGCAACATCGTTTTGTTAGGAAGTATAGGCATATGAAGTTTGATGAATAATACCTTGGGATAAAAAATACTTGGAAAGGATACGAGTACAAAATTACAATGCATTATCAGTTCTTACCAATTTTACCGAGTTTACAAACACATTTGTTACTTCATTTAGAAATGTTTTGATAACATCTCCGTCTCCATATTTATTCTTTAATAAAAAGACCCAGGACATACGAGAGAAATCATGTACTGCAACAAGATAAAACAAGTGACCCTGATGCTGAGACCCCAAATGTCTATATGAAACAACTCAAAAATGGAGCTACTGCTCCGACTCTGACGACTGGGAAATTCAATCCTATGATGTTTTCCCAACTGACATGCCTCACAGCGAAGGATGAGTGAGGAGAGATCTGAGGCAGAACACGACACATTTTCTGGAGCGGGAGATGACCAAAGCATAGGTACCACGTGAAGGGTGAGACAGGTCCAACGAAAAGAGAGGAAATGCCAGCATACGGAGGTCGAACTAAGCGATAGAGGCCACCTTGCTCACAGCCACACCTAATCACCTTACCCGTAAGGATGTCCTGAAATACAAGAGAAGACGGGTTAAATATAGCTCGACAATGTAAATCCTTCGTAATCTGACAATAGATAGCAAGTTTATAGAGAAGTCAGGTGCATGTAACACATTTTGTAAATGCATAGAGGGCATCAAACTAATCTCCCTCTGTCAAGTGATTGGGGAATGTGTCCCATCGGCAACAACCATTGTTTTTCCCGGAGGAACCTGTCTGTATGTTGTAAATTGATCCATGTCTTCACACAAGTGATGTGTGGCACCAGAGTCCATAATCCATTCTATAACATCAAATCCACTACTGATAATGAGTGCATAAGTACTACCTGAGATATCGGAGGAGGCTGAAGCTGCTACATTAGAGTGACTCCCAGAGGCCGAGGAAGTCATAACAGGACTGGTTGGAGGTATAATGTCCCTCAATCAGGCTACTAGGTCATCAAATCACTGATCTAGAGAGGAGGCAGTTGGGGCCCAATCTGCTCAACCACTCGAGCAGAGGTAGGAAATATGTGCTTAGAGTAACATGTATCTTTGGTATGCCCAAAGCGATGGCAAAATGTGCAGGGCTGACGAATACGACCCCCTCTACCACGAGGTCCCCGTCCACGAAACTGAGAAGAGCCTCCTCGACCTTGGGAGGCCGCTATCGCTGAAGAAGTCTGATTGGTAGTAGAAGATGAAACAGTGATCCGACTGAGCCTGCGAAAAGCTTCCTCCATAGGAGGAATAGTAGAGTCTGCCAAAATCTGTGAACGGGTCACCTCATACGCATGATCTAGGGCTGCCAGGAATACACCAACCATGGTGGTATTCCTATAAGTCTTTTGCTAGTCAGGAGTAGATGTGAGAGGCATGAAGCTATAGAGCTTCTCAAACATCAAGGATGTATATAGCGAGTGAAGAGGGCGTCCATTCTGCTTGATAGTAAAGATATCATGATGGAGTTGCAGAATCTTTGTCTCATTCTTTACTTGTGAATAAGTACAACAAAAGTATCCCACATCGCCTTGGTTGTGCGCTAATGGAGTATATTATTGGAAATCTCTATTGCCAACATGCCTGAAAACCAAACATTGGTATATGTATCATCTGTCTCCCATGAGGCGTTAATCCCAATCTTCTCAGCCCGCTCTTCCTCGGTAAGAATATGTTTCTTACCTGTAGACTTCATCATGCTCATGAACTGCATCGCCCACAGTTCATAGTTTCCATCTTCACTATAGGTCGGGACCTCTAAAGGTACCTGTGGAGGGAATATCAACCTTGCTTTCTGATATGACGGCTGAAGAAGACTATGATTGAAGACTAGACAAGTGTTTATCTATACTGACATATAGAGATTTGGTTGCATATGTAAGCTATGCAACCAATCTCATCAAAGAAAAACTCGATCGCGGTGTCTCCTTGTAAAAGAGAAGATGCGGCGGCACCCCTGGGAGAGGATAAGTGTTGGCGACCGAAGAAGGAAAGGATCGAAACCCTAGGCGATGCACCGATACAGTAGGCTCGAAGAAAGAGATCTCGCGCTGCTCAGACGGGAACCCGCGATGTAGGCCTGCGGGGATCTGGTGATTGGCGACGAGACCCGCACGGCTTGGCTACGTGCGGAAGGATCCGCAGAGCCTGGCTAAGGGTGATGGGAGCCGTGTGGCCTGGCGACGAGCAGGAAGGGTCGGGAGGCGGCGAAAGAGGCCCGTAAGGGTTGGACGGTGGTGGTGGAGGCCCGCGGGAAAGGGGGCAGCGGAAGCCCTAGGTGCGCATGAGAGAAAGAGAGAGGCTTGGGGTGGGGTTTAGGGTTAAGGTACAGGAGCTCCGGTCTAGGACCGCTGCTCTGCTATCATGTTGGGAAAATAGAAGAGTTTTTTTATTCCTTGGGCCTTAAGCTCTCTTATATAGGGAGAAGCCTATGGCAAATTACATAAAGTAGACAGAAGAACAGGAAAATAAATAAATGATACACATATATAAAGATATATCTATAGGAATGCCATGATAGTTGGAGTTTTCTGGTTGCCCTAAACCCTGAGTATGATTCAACATGCACCCAACTCCATACTGGTGCGACTATCCCTCCTATGGAGGAAGCTTACGCAGTCGGAAAAATTCAACGGTGGAAAAATAATTGTCGGTGGAAGAAATATAGACGGAGAAGAAATTAGAGGATGAGAGAAGATAAGATCACGCCGGCTGCGTGGGATTTTGGAAAGGAATCGCAAGATTGCGCTAAGGGAGGGAGAGAGAAACTAGAGAGATAAAATTCAAATTTCAATATATTCTGAACTTGTCCCTTTACAATAAACTATCAACCCCTTTATATAGGAGGGGTGGAATTACCAAAAATAGAAAGAGAATCAAATTTAAATCCCAACTTATCTAATTGACTCTTACACTCTAACTAATTTACTTTAATTAGACTCTTACAAACTTTATCTACCAAAAGTTAAGATAACAATCTCAATTTATTTAAATAAATTATGTAATTAATAGAAAATAACTAATTGAGGATGAAATTCTCTAATTTGAAAAATCCCCAAATCAGCCCTCTGATTCAATTTGATTTGACCTGCCAATTTGGGAAATATTGCATCAATTCTCCTCCGCTTGAAAAATTTGTCTCCTGACAAATTGCATGATCTTCGATTCGTCGGTGGAGAAGTCAATAGGCATTGGACTCTCTAATTTGGCTTCTTCTCCATATTACGTTTGTAGTTTCTTTCAACCGAGGGATATGGCTGCAAATATTCTACCCCTTCACTTAGAATGTAGCAATAGCATAATTTGATCTTCAATTGGCCCTTTAGATAAATTCTCTTGTGAGGAAGGGGTTGCTTGTAATATTTCCAAAATATCCCATGCCTACTTTCAGGGGATCCGATTGAAACCCTCATTAGGGTTTTTATTCTCTTCAAATATCGTCGATGGCGGTACCAAAGGGGAAGCAATAGCCTACGCGTGGAGCGGCGACGACATGAGTCGGGAGGCCGTAAGCGGCAGCACAAGGGGCAAGGAAGCCTAGGGCGATGCCGAGGAATCACGCAAGGGTTGATGTCAAGGGAACAATGGCAACGAACTAGGAAGGGGGACCCTTAGCCACGTCGTTGGTGGGGCTTTTCGCGGGGGCATCGGTCCCGTACGTGATGGGGTCTGGGACGGAGGTAGAAAACCCACTGCTGAGTGTGATGGCGGCGATGAGGGACCTGTTGGCGGCGGGTGCTTGGGATGGTTGGCCACAGGCGGCGGCATTGACATCGAGGTGGGAGGCACAGGAGGCGCGTGGAGCTGCGATGGTGAACTCGACTCGTCGTGCTGGCGCATGGGGCCGATGGGCGGCGATGAAGGAGCATGTTATTTGTGCAGGGGTTGCGGATTTGAGGGTTTGGTGCTTCCTGATGTTGGTATTGCATTGGAGTTGGCGAGAGTAGAGAATGGGGACCCGCTGGCTCAACAAAATCTATGGCATCTGGCGAGTCATCCGAATGATATAGGCACCTTTTCTTCATTTTTTGTTCCTCGACAGCAACTTCGACCTCACAGAAATCGCAAATTCACATTCTTCTTCCATAGGATCTTCGTCGAAGATGGGCCATTGGTCCTCCTTTTCTTCTTGCACAATAGTTGAATCAAATAAATATTCTTCGGAACTGAAAATACCTTCACTTTCTTGGCTGAAATTGGGTTGAACAACAGCTACAGCGGTCTGATTTTCGTTGTCGGCAGGTGATTCTCCCTCGTTTTGCGCGTCCAACCATGCTTGGACTTTCATGGATGCTATAATGCGTTTCTTGAACATCTTCGAACGCGAGCGTGAATGCGAGCCATGTGAGAGACGACTCAAATCGTATTGCATCCTCCAATATGCGACGGGATCGTCGAATTGTAAAAACGATTCGGTTGTCATGCTCTGATACCACTTGACGCAGTCGGAAAAATTCAATGGTGGAAAAATAATTGTCGGTGGAAGAAATATAGACGGAGAAGAAATTAGAGGATGAGAGAAGAGAAGATCACGCCGACTGCGTGGGATATTGGAAAGGAATCGCAAGATTGCGCTAAAGGAGGGAGAGAGAAACCAGAGAGATAAAACTCAAATTTCAATATATTCTGAACTTGTCCCTTTACAATAAACTATCAACCCCTTTATATAGGAGGGGTGGAATTACCAAAAAGAGAAAGAGAATCAAATTTAAATCCCAACTTATCTAATTGACTCTTAGACTCTAACTAATTTACTTTAATTAGACTCTAACAAATTTTATCTACCAAAAGTTAAGATAACAATCTCGATTTATTTAAATAAATTATGCAATTAATAGAAAATAACTAATTGAGGATAAATTCTCTAATTTGAAAAATCCCCAAACCAGCCCTCTGATTCAATTTGATTTGACCTACCAATTTGGGAAATATTGCATCACTTATAGTCGTCTCAACAGGATCATTGTCTCATCTCCTGCTATCCTCAGACATCCTCAGTGATGAACGGATCCTGCGACAGAGGCGGTACTTCTCAGTTCAGAGGACATTATACTCGTGGTAGAGAAGTCGGACATCAACGTGGTCCATGCGCACATTTCCATCATCCCAACCACTCGGAGGAGACTACTATAAGAATCACGGATACAAAGTGTCTGCTCGTGTGGTCGAGCAGGTTGATCCCAGTGCCAGTTCAGCTCTCGCTACATATCAGAGGATTGATGTTATTGCCTCCCATATGAGGGAGATAATGACTCATGTTGCTGGCACCACCAGTGCACCTACAGGTCCATCAGATGTTGCAACCACTTCCAAAGCATTCCCTAGCTTCTCATGTACAACATACGCACTTACAAGTTATCGCAGGGCAGATATGACAAAGTGGATCATGGATTATGGTACTTCCTACCAATTGTATGGAGACATGCTCATTTCATTTCATATAGATTTGTCCTTCCTAGCAGATCTGTTGTCATTACATATGGGACCCATTCTCCTGTTAAATGATAGGGGGAGGTCTACTTGATGCCATCCATATGACTGCAGAATGCGTTATGTGCAACAAATTTTTCGATGAATTTATTTTCTATTAGTCATCAGTAAGGACTTGCATTGTCATGTTATGTTAAACCCGTCTTCTCTTGTGTCTCAGGACATACTCATGGGCAGGATAATTGGATGTGGTCGTGAGCAAGGGGGCTCTATGGATTGGTCCAGTCTCCATATATTGGAGCTTCTTCCGTTACTTTGGATCAGCCTCAACTTATACATGGCATCTACGTTTTAGTCACCTTCCTCTGCAGAAGTTGTGTCATGTCCTCTCGCAGATATCCTCTCGGTTCACTTTTCAGTACGAGGCTTGGCAGCTTGGGAAGCATCACTGGTCTTCTTTTCCTAGTTGTCAGAGTCGTAGTAGCAGTCATTTATTTGAGTTGGTTCACTTTGACATGTGGAGTCCTAGTTGTATTCTTAATCATCAAGGACACATTTTCAAAAAAAATTATCTTGTAGCAGTGGATGACTTTTCTAGATTATCAAGGGTTTTTCTTCTGAAAAACAAGTTTGAGGTGGGGGTCGGTAATTCAATCATTTATTATTGGAATAAAGAACATATTTTCTGCTATTGTTAAGATTGTCCACTCTGACAATGCCTTACATTTCTGCACATTACAACTTTCTAAGTTCTTCAGATCTCTTATCATCATACACCATATCTCATGTACTTCCACTTTCCAGCAAAACGGTATTATTGAATGCAAACACCATCACTTACTTGATGTGACTAGGACCCTCCTGATTTAGAGTTGTGCTCCACATTCTTTCTGGTGATGCAGTTCTCACGACATTTTACTTGGTAAATTGTAAGTCGTCCTCAGTTTTAGGAGACAATGTTCCTTTCTTGATTACATTTCTCGAGAAGGATTTGTTATCCCTTACACCATCTGTCTTTGCCTCTATGACGTTCATGCACCATCTAACTCATGGTCGTCTCATTACCACCACACAGACCTCCTCATCGATGGATACATCTCGTTGCAGATGGTCCTTACTATATGAAGCATGGATATATGCTCGTGTAGCCTAGCAATCAGAGCCATCGGACAATTCAGCCAGTTCTACAAATTCCGGATTCGAAGATAATGTCTCCCATCGAGGGAGATAACGACTCTTACAGTCATCACCACTACAGGTTCTTCAAATGTTGCAGCCTTAGCCAGAGCATCTTTAAGCTCCTCGGGTATAAGATATGTTTACCAGTTATAGCAGGGCATATATGACGGAGTGGATCATGGACTCTGGTGATTCCCACAATCTGTGTGGAAATAGAGCGCAATTTAATTCACACGTATCGGTACCACTAGGCAGATTAGTTGTCATTGCGAACGGGTCATTTACCTCTTACAAGACAAGGGGATGTTCATTTGATGATATCCATGCGCCTGCAAAATGTGCTATATGCACCAGATTTTGAGATAAATTTACTTTCTATTAGTCAAATCACCAAGGACGTACATTGTTGTGCCATTTTTTACCTCTCTTCTCTTGGGTTTTAGGACATACTCAAAGGCATGGTGATTGGATGTAGCCTTGAGCAAATAAGACTCTATAGATTGGTCTAGTCTCCATTTGTTGATGCCTCTCCTATTTCTACTAGATCAGTCTCACCGTGCATGCAGCATCTTTGATTTGGTCACCTTCCTCTGTAGAATTCTATCATGTCGTCCTACAGATATACACGTATTCTACCTTCCAATGCGAGGCTTGCCAGCTTGGGAAGCATCACATCTCTTCTTTTCTCGGTCATCAAAGTCGTTTTAGCAGTCATTTATTTAAGCTTGTCCATTTCGACATTTAGGGTATCAGTCGTGTCCCTAATCATTATGGATACAAGTTTTACCTTGTAACTGTGTATTACTTTTCTAAACTATCTTGGGTTTTCCTTTTGAAAAACAAGTCGAAGTTAGGTCTGTCATTAAATCTTTCATTATGAAATCAAGAATATTTTCTCTATGATTGCTAAGTTTGTTCGCTCTGACAATGCCTTAGGGCTTGTTTGGTTGCCAGGTTACCCCTGGGTAACATGGCTTACCCCCAGTTCTACACATACATTCTTGGGCTAGAAGTAGTCGTATAGACCCTGCAATCTCTTTGTTATAGTAGTTTTAACCACGTTCAAATAAAAAAATTAACATTAAAAACATATTATAATCATAAAAAAGTTAATATAACACAATCAATGTGACATCACATCACATTTATCATTCCAACCCTCTTCAATCCTCCTAACCATCAAACAACTACTATTCACAGGAGGTTACTCCAACTCCACCTAACCCAATTTCCAAACAAGCCCTTAGAGTTATGCACATTACAGCTTTTTGAGTTCTTCAAGTTTCTTGGCATCATTCACTAGATCTCGTATGCTTATACTTCTCAGCAGAACAATGTTGCCGAACGGAAACACCATCACTTACTTAATGTGAACCGGACACTTTTGATTCGGAGCCATGCTACACTCTTTATGTGGTGATGTAGTTCTCACTGCATGTTACTTGGTGAACCGTATGTCATCCTATGTTTAAGAAGAGAAGGTCACTTTCTCAATTGCATTTCCCGAGAAAGACATGTTCTCCCTTACACCTCGTGTGTTCGACTCTATAGCATTTGTTCACCACCTGACTCCTGATCATGGCAAGCTCTCCCATAGTGATGTTAAGTGTGTCTTTGTAGGCTACTCCTGTAACCAGAAGGGGTACTGTTGCTTCAACCATATTAGACAGGAGTGCTACTTAGTGTTGATGTCATCTTTTTTGAGTTTGTCATGTATTTCTCACTTACAGGTGATCGATTGACTCCGTCTGACTTTATAGAGGAAGTATACATACCTCCTCTTCCCATGGCACCACCATCTACATTCCCACCAGCACCTCCACCACCTCTACCACCACCTCCATTAGCATTACATGCTCATGTGGCTCCTCCACCACAAGCATCTAGTACCATGGCTCACTTGTTGCCATGTTTTGTAGCATCCCGTTTCCAATCAAACCCGAAGTCGTCCGATTTTGGGTCTAATGAACCCAAAACGTTGTCGGTCAATACTAAACAACCTAAAACGACCAATTGATCATGAATCAAAAGTCGTTCGGGCGAAATCGACAGAAAATCGGTCACACCGTAACGCGCGCCGTGAAAAGCCGCGACGCAAATTCGGAAACCGCGAAACGAACCGAAACCGTCATTAGATCCGATTCGACGATACAAGACCAACGGAATCGACCGTTCGTCAATCGGAGGTCGTTTGATATTTTTAAAATCGTAAAATTTAACCTCAAACCGAAACCGTATCACGAAAATTTCGGGCATCCAAACCCGACCGAAAGTATATCAATATTATACTCAAATTGATCGTCGTCCCAAGACAATCCAATTCGAGATATTATACGGCAAAATCCGAGGCCCGAGGTGCAAATGCGGGCGACTTTAAATAGGTTAAACAAATATTTAAAAAAAAATAAATTAGAAATTCTAGGTAACAACAGACTGTTATTGTTCAGAATATTTTGTGACTATAGTAACTGACGTCAGTCAAAATCCAGTAAAAAAAAATGCTGCAGTGCATTTTTTCTAGAAAAGCCACATGGCTTTCTATTCCCCACTTGGCACTACCCCTTGAACTCCCCCTTTCTATATAAGACCAAACCGACCCTCCGTTTTCTCAAAATCTCCAAAACAATTCCATCTTCCTCTCCCCTTTTGTATTCTACTGTTCCCAGAATTTCTCCTCCAAATTCCAACGAAGGCCCAAAGTTCCTAAATTTTTTTCTCAGGTCCAGCCCTTCATTCCCAGCCGTGGAAGTGCTACACCAAGCTATCTTCTCTAATTCTAGCCGTAGGGAGCTCTCATTTCCAGCCCTTTCTGCTGGAACTTCCCTTCATCTCCTCACTGCACAGTCATTGAAGGAGAGCTGCAGCAGGCAGCCATCAGCCTCAAATCACCTGCTTCAGCTGTTGGATCTTCTATTGTTCCTCTCAGAAGGCAGCTGCTGCTGAGAGCTCCTGCTGCATGATTTGATCCAATCACTGGCCATCCAAAATCCAAGATCAAAAAGGTACCATCTCCAGCCTACCTCTTGCTGCCATGCATGTATCTCATGCATTTTAGTTCCATTGTGATTTATTTTTCTCTCTTCCACCTTAAATTGAAGGCTGAGAATGCCAAAATTAAAGTTATTTTTTTAAAGTCTGGATATGTTTTAATTGATAAATTTTATTAGGTGTATGCTATAATGTTGTATGATAATCTTATTCCAGTAATATTTAAGCACAAGTTAAACATTTCTGGTAGGCAGGAGTAAATTCCCTCTTTTTATCAATACATTGCGAAGTGGATCGGATATGGTTCGGCAATTTAGCCATAGAAGCTACTGGAATCATATATTAAGGGATGCCTAAAGTTAAAGACCACACTGTTTTCCTACTAATTATAGCTATAACCTTATTACTTATCATATTAGGTTTTTGTTTTTCACCAACATGAATACATCTGAGAGCACTATCCAAAGACTAAGGTTTGTGAGAAAATTTTAAAAAAAAAATAAAAATAAAAATAAAAATAAACATCTGAATATACAGAACCTATAATGGATGGTTAATTACTACCATTCAACTATATTTTGATTGGCCTGAAATCAGAAATCAGACTATGATAAAATATCTGTACATTGAATCTTAATTATAGACCAATCACCTGTTATCTGCAACATATATGTCCAAAAGAAAACTTTCTTTGTTACACGTTATAAGGTCATTAATTGCTATTATGAAGACGGATTTAGGACGTATATGTTCTGCTTACATAAACTCTCTATTACTAATTTACTATACATGTTATTTGACTGGGCATCTCATATTAAGGATTTACTTTGACATCTAATGACAACAGGAACCTTCCGTAAATAATTATTTCATTACATTTATATATAATTAAATAGTCACTGGGTTTTTTTTAAATTATGCTCAATAATTTTAGTAGCAGATCAAGCTCCTCATTCATAATTAAACTTCTTTTAGAAAAACTGACAAAATGAAATAATTGAGTAATGGGATGAACGTCATGAGATGAACGCAGTCAAGGATTCAGAAGTTAAGTTCAGTCGTATGTTTAAAAAAAAACTTGTAGCTACTAAGTATATGTTCTTGTTATTTTTACTTTAGCTGATTTCGTGCTCCTTGTACAATAAGGCTTATGTCTTCCATATATATAGATGGATATGAACTGTTCTCCTTATTAAAGCATTAAATATTTTGACACTCATATTTGGTATTTTATCTCACCTGTGGTTTTGGTCTTTAAAATAAAAGATCGTAGAAAGGAAATAGTATCATCTCAGGCTATGAAGTTCTTAGAAGATTTATCTTTCAAATAATCTTTACCATTTATGAATTTTCAATTAACACAATCTGTTGCTATTGGAAGAATTAAATCTACGATCAAGTGCATTGATAAAATTATTGGCAAAATACCTAGATCCGTAAAAGATAGCCATACAAGATATTGAGAAAGGAATGATGAGTCTAGTAAGAGGATACGGTGATGAATCAGTGATATCATATAAATCTGCCGGTCATGGTGACCCTTACACCTGACCGTGCGAGGGCGCGGTGACCCTCAACTGGGCGGGAGGAAAGGAAGTCCAGTTTGGGCAGCGGCCGCCAAGTGCGCGGGTCTAGGATCCCAGTCTCTTTTCGGTTTTTACGCGAGCTCGCAATGTTTTTACGCCTCGTTGGGATCCTGACTATAGACCAGTTCCGTTGACCCTGTTTTAGGATACCCAGGCGGGGGATCCTTGTTTTTTTTCAGTTTTTCGTACGAGCTCGTCCGCCCGTACTAGTCGGGCAGTTTTCTAGAGCGACTTTTCTAGGGAGTCTCTCTCACCCGTCTCAGTGGCGTAGTTGGAGAATAGACCTATCCCTCTATTGGACCGCGCTTCCAATTAGAGGGCGAGACGGAAGAGCCATTTGCAGGCTTCTTCACCGCTTGAGTTACTTCGCCAAACAGACTTGGCGATTTTATATCTAGATGATCCATATCTACATCTACAACATCTGGAGCTATATCTGAAACATTGAAGTTAAGAATTGGAGAAATTATGATCAAAAGACCGTTCTCTCTACCCAAGAAATCAAATAAATAGATCTCTACAATCTCAACTTTTCCATTTTTCACTTACCAACATGATCTCTGAAGAAAATGATATATGCATTTACGCTCATACACTCATGATTACGCAACTGCTATATAAATATGTTACATATGGGAAATGCCGGGTTTTGGGGGAAATCATTAGAAACGCATTACAAACAAACCCCTTTTTACTTACGCAAGTAGATGTAAATTTTACTGGTACCACCTTTCTACTTGCCTGCTTTTGTACATATTAAATGTCAAGTTATTTATATATATTTTAGGGAGGTACCAGCAATAGCTGACGCCTCTTCTTTCCTATTGTGTGTGGCAGGCAAACAGCCTGCAGTTCAGTAGCCGCTCAGTATATACATGCTTCCAGGAGATATAGTTTATACCCGACGGTATGAATTACTTTGTCTTAGTTTTTGTTCAGATGATGATGTAAATGCTATCTCTTTTGTATCACACTTTGGGATATATGTTGTAATGGAAGATCCTTGTACATGTTGTAACTTGATATG
The DNA here is from genome assembly GCA_037367405.1 of Ottelia alismoides. Taxonomy (NCBI): domain Eukaryota; kingdom Viridiplantae; phylum Streptophyta; class Magnoliopsida; order Alismatales; family Hydrocharitaceae; genus Ottelia; species Ottelia alismoides. The sequence goes on along the minus strand of JAZKJV010002462.1, from coordinate 87,200 downwards.
AATATTAATGAAAAGAAAATTTTGGTGCCATTGTCTCTTTTAATTTTTGTGGTTATGTTGTGGATGTGAATGTCATGTGGATAATTAGCCGCGCGAAAAATTTTCCCTGCTTTTCTACAACTTCTGCGATCAATGTGAATGAAATATTGCGAATTTTGTCGTAAACGGGTACCTGGATCCTGAGGGGTTCACAGTTTGGTATCAGAGCAGTGGTACCCCGATACACATATTCGCAGTATTTAAATTCTGATCGCATAAAGTTCTCGGATATCGACGGTCTTCCGACTTGTCGTGAGTCCGAGAAGGGAAATATGACATTCATATGCAATAACCACAGATGTCACCAATTTCATTAATTTTCATATTATATCCCTAGAAGAGAAAAGCATTTATGATAAATATCTGTCTAAGACATTTTTATGACTAATTATGGTTCTCATGCAGAGCCATGGCATCTCGACCAGGTCAGGATACTTCTGATCAGCTGGCACGCATACTGAGCGCACTTACTGATCTTCAGCAGCAGCAGGCTGCTATGAGAGGCCAGCAGGAGCAGATATTGGCCCAGCAGACCGAGATTGCTGACAGACAGACGGATATTGAGATGCGGTTTGAGGATCTATCAGATTTCACGTACCGTCCATCACAGGATGGGATACGGCAAGATCCGCACCAGTCTGTTGAGGTGGAGCAGCCTCACCCCGATGATGCACTAGAGGACATACCAGAGCATGGAGCTCAGGAGGATGCAGACTTGGACAGGGAGCAGGACCCTGTTGACTTTGCTGGCGAGGATGCACACGAGTATTCAGCCATTCACAGGCACCAGTCGGTCTTCACTTCTTATCAACGGGCCAACATACCCTTGTTCGAGGGCACAGGTCCACCAGATGATGCTGAGCAATGGCTGAAGAGAGTAATGAAGGTGCTCAGGGCAATTCATGCGCCACGAGACACGTGGCTATCTTTCATAGAGTATTCACTGACAGACTTCGCCGAGCGATGGTGGGAGGCCGTAGTGTCCGAGTTAGGCCGAGAGCCTACTTGGAACGATTTCGAGACGAAGTTCCGATGCCACTTCTTTTCTGCGAAGTGGAAGGAGTCCCAGCGCCGACTGTTTGCAGAGCTTCGTCAGGGACAGATGACAGCCAGGGATTACTTTATCAGATACACAGAGCTGTCACGACATACACGAGTGGCTGGCGCATTTCCAGAGGAGAATCTGGAAAAGTTCATTTGCGGCATGCGAGAGGAGGTGCAGGAGAAGCTGGCAGGACTACACATCACTTCTATCTCCGAGGCTACCGATGCTGCGGAGAAGTTCGAGGACATCAGGGGGAGACGTTTCGGGAGCTCGTCTGGAGCCGCGCCTAGACCGCGACGATCTTTTGGACCGATACGTCGACCGTTTCAGCAGCAGAGGTCAGACAGACGATTCCGACCCACAGGTTCGTCCTTCACAGGCAGTGTTCGCTCTTCTCCATCGACTACTCTAGGAGGAGCACTCGTCGGACGTGGCACAGAGTCCGCTCGACCATCTGGGTCGCAGCGAGTAGACCGACCACCAGCCGGACCAGCTCGGAGCACAGGCACAGCTACTCCACCTACCAGGCCAGTCAGATGCTATCGATGTCACGAGTGGGGACATTACCGAGCACAGTGCCCACAGGCTTCTGGCGAGCCTCAGCCACAGCCTTCACAGTCACAGCCTCAGACACAGCGTTCAGGGAGTTTCCGTGGGAGGAACTCCAACTTTAGGCGGCAGCAGCAGAGACAGACGCAGAGTGTGGCAGGTTCTAGTGCTGCATCAGCTAGGCAGGGACAGTTACATGCCGTTACTGAGGAGCAGGCACGTTCAGCGGCTACAGTGGTGAAAGGTATGATCTCAGTCTTGGGCCGACCTTTCCATGTTTTATTCGATTCCGGCACGACACACTCTTTCCTTGCTTCGAGGCTACTTGCTTCTTTAGGTAGAGTCGCAGAGACTCTCTCTTCTCCGTATCACATCCGAGGGCCTGGTGGTCAGTTATTCATTATTTCACTGATAGTCAGGCGCTTGCCCATACTGATTGGAGGTCATGAGATGATCGCAGATTGTCTACTTCTGCAGCTTGATGAGTTCGACTTGATATTGGGCATGGATTGGTTATCCACTCATCATGCACTTGTTGATTGCTTTAGGAAGACCGTTGTCTTCAGGATTCCTGATCTACCCGAGTTCACTTTTGAGGGTACTTTGCATGACTCCACCATGGAGTATATTTCAGTGTTGCGGGCCCAACGACTTGTTGATCAGGGTTGTGATTCATACCTTGCATTTATGCGGGAGGTATCTGATCAGGAGCCGATGATACAGGACATCCGAGTAGTATCAGAATATCCAGATGTCTTTCCTGATGAGCTACCAGGGCTACCTCCTGAGAGAGAGATCGAGTTCGAGATCACATTGCTGCCAGATACACAACCGATCTCTATGGCACCTTATCACATGGCACCAGCCGAGTTGAGGGAGCTGAAGGTACAGTTGCAGGAGTTGCTTGACTTGGGATTCGTGAGGCCGAGCACTTCACCTTAGGGTGCTCCGGTTCTATTTGTCAAGAAGAAGGATGGATCCATGAGACTGTGCATCGATTACCGGCAGCTGAACAAGAGAACGGTGAAGAACCGTTATCCTTTGTCACGCATCGATAATTTGTTTGACCAGCTCCAGGGATCTTCGGTTTTCTCGAAGATCGATCTTCGCTCAGGCTACCATCAGCTGAGGATTCGCGAGTCGGATATTCCGAAGACAGCCTTCAGGACTCGCTATGGACACTATGAGTTTGTGGTGATGCCGTTTGGGCTCACCAATGCACCTGGGGCTTTCATGGATACGATGAACCGTATCTTCCGTCCATACTTGGACAAGTTTGTAGTGGTGTTCATCGATGATGTGCTCATTTACTCACGGAATGAGTGGGATCATGCGAATGATCTACGGATTGTTTTGGATACATTGCGGGAGCACAAGCTATATGCCAAGTTGAGCAAGTGTGAGTTCTGGTTATCCCAGGTCTCATTTCTCGGGCATATCATTTCTGGAGCAGGCATTGCAGTTGATCCTGCGAACATAGATGCAGTTATGTCTTGGGAGCAGCCCAAGACAGTCACTCAGATTCGGAGCTTCCTCGGATTAGCGGGCTATTACAGACGCTTTGTCAGCGGATTTTCACGCATCGTCCGTCCATTGACACAATTGACGCAGAAGGGAGTTCCATTCATTTGGAACGATTCATGTGAGCAGGCCTTCCAGACACTGAAGGAGAGATTGACTACAGCGCCAATTCTTGCTCTTCCTTCAGGTACTCAGGACTATGCAGTCTACACAGATGCATCTGGGGAAGGTCTGGGAGCACTGTTGATGCAGAGAGGACAGGTGATTGCTTACGCATCACGGCAGTTGAGACCGCACGAGCGGAACTACCCCACACATGACTTAGAGTTGGCGGCAGTTGTCTTCGCCTTGAAGATCTGGCGCCACTATCTATATGGGGTGAACTTCGAGATTTTCACAGATCACAAGAGCCTAAAGTACATCTTTGATCAGAAGGAGTTGAACATGAGACAGCGCAGATGGCTCGAGCTGCTGAAGGATTATGATTGCACGATCTCTTACCATCCCGGTAAGGGAAACGTGGTGGCTAATGCACTTAGCAGGAGAGCGCATGCTGATGGTACGGCGAACTGGCTATACACGTGGGATACGCTTGCAGCTTTGACCGATTGGCATCCTCAGGAGAGCGCATCCATTCTACCGCCGTGCCTCCACGATACAGCAGCCTTTGGGATCGTATTGTAGAGGGCCAGAAGACAGATCCTTGGATCCGAGATAGATACATGCGCGCCGTCAAGGACGAATTTGACGACTTTGTTGTGATGGAGTCTATTTTATGGAAGGCAGGACGGGTCGTTATACCCAATGATGAGCAGCTTCGCAGAGATATTTTGGACGAGGCACACAGTTCACGGTTATCTATCCATACAGGTAGCACGAAGATGTACCGTGATCTACGTCGACATTTCTGGTGGGATGGAATGAAGCGCGATGTGGCGCTACATGTTAGCAGATGCATGACCTGTCAGATGGTCAAGGCTGAGCACAGGAGACCGCCAGGATTACTGCAGTCTCTCCCCATTCCCGAGTGGAAGTGGGAGAGTATTTCTATGGATTTTGTCACGGGATTGCCGAAGACACCGGGTGGCCATGATTCCATTTGGATCGTTGTTGATAGGTTGACCAAGTCAGCCCATTTTATACCTGTCAACACGACTTACACTCCATCCAGATTGGTCAAGCTGTATGTACAGAACATCATCAGACTGCATGGTATACCACGAGAGGTGGTGTCTGACAGGGATTCGAGATTTACATCTCACTATTGGCATCAGTTCATGTCAGCACTACAGACAAAGCTGAAGATGAGTTCTGCTTATCATCCACAGACAGACGGGCAGAGTGAGCGCACCATTCAGACGCTTGAGGATCTACTTCGCGCATGCACTTTAGAGTGGAAAGGGTCCTGGAAGGACCATCTGCCGTTAGTGGAGTTCACGTACAACAACAGCCATCACTCCAGTATTGGCATGGCACCATTCGAAGCCCTATCGGGTGAAGATGCCTCACACCTCTCAGTTGGCGTGAGGTAGGTGATCATGCTCTCTATTCCGTAGATCTCCTGGAGGAGACTGCGAGAGCTGTTGATCTTGTGAGACGGAGGCTTCTGACGGCACAGAGTCGCCAGAAGAGTTATGCAGACCGTCGGAGGAGAGACTTAGAGTTTCAGGTAATCTAATTATTTTCTCCTCATCCACTCAATTATGACATATATATATATGTCCAATTTAATCTCATATTAATGACACTCCTATCGATTTTAGGTTGGAGAATGGGTATTTTTGCGAGTATCTCCCATGAAGGGAGTGCAGAGATTCGGTGTTCGTGGCAAGTTGGCGCCGCGATACGTTGGACCGTTCGAGATTCTTGCGAGAGTGGGGAAAGTGGCATACCGAGTAGCCCTTCCTCCACATCTTTCAGCTATTCATGATGTTTTCCACATATCCAATCTGAGGAAGTATGTCCACGACCCTCGACACATTATCAGTTACGAGAATCTCGATGTAGAGCCGGATTTGACTTATGAGGAGAAGCCAGTCCAGATACTTGACCGCGCTGAGAAGAAGCTACGCAGCAAAGAGATTTCATTGGTCAAGGTTTTGTGGCACCGACACGGCGTCAAGGAAGCGACATAGGAAACTGAAGCCGACATACGGGCACGATACCCGCAGCTATTCTGATGTAATCATCAAAACAAGATTTTGTAATTAGATACATTATAAATATATGGCTTGTTTTCTCTTTGAGATTTTTATGGGTTCAAAACCCTTTGAGGTTTTTATGGACATATGAAATTTAAACAAGTCACCGAATAGCCTTAACTCGAGTCTTGAGGACGAGACTCCCTTTGAGGTTTTTATATTTGTAGCATCCCGTTTCCAATCAAACCCGAAGTCGTCCGATTTTGGGTCTAATGAACCCAAAACGTTGTCGGTCAATACTAAACAACCTAAAACGACCAATTGATCATGAATCAAAAGTCGTTCGGGCGAAATCGACAGAAAATCGGTCACACCGTAACGCGCGCCGTGAAAAGCCGCGACGCAAATTCGGAAACCGCGAAACGAACCGAAACCGTCATTAGATCCGATTCGACGATACAAGACCAACGGAATCGACCGTTCGTCAATCGGAGGTCGTTTGATATTTTTAAAATCGTAAAATTTAACCTCAAACCGAAACCGTATCACGAAAATTTCGGGCATCCAAACCCGACCGAAAGTATATCAATATTATACTCAAATTGATCGTCGTCCCAAGACAATCCAATTCGAGATATTATACGGCAAAATCCGAGGCCCGAGGTGCAAATGCGGGCGATTTTAAATAGGTTAAACAAATATTTAAAAAAAATAAATTAGAAATTCTAAGTAACAACAGACTGTTATTGTTCAGAATATTTTGTGACTATAGTAACTGACGTCAGTCAAAATCCAGTAAAAAAATGCTGCAGTGCATTTTTTCTAGAAAAGCCACATGGCTTTCTATTCCCCACTTGGCACTACCCCTTGAACTCCCCCTTTCTATATAAGACCAAACCGACCCTCCGTTTTCTCAAAATCTCCAAAACAATTCCATCTTCCTCTCCCCTTTTGTATTCTACTGTTCCCAGAATTTCTCCTCCAAATTCCAACGAAGGCCCAAAGTTCCTAAATTTTTTTCTCAGGTCCAGCCCTTCATTCCCAGCCGTGGAAGTGCTACACCAAGCTATCTTCTCTAATTCTAGTCGTAGGGAGCTCTCATTTCCAGCCCTTTCTGCTGGAACTTCCCTTCATCTCCTCACTGCACAGTCATTGAAGGAGAGCTGCAGCAGGCAGCCATCAGCCTCAAATCACCTGCTTCAGCTGTTGGATCTTCTATTGTTCCTCTCAGAAGGCAGCTGCTGCTGAGAGCTCCTGCTGCATGATTTGATCCAATCACTGGCCATCCAAAATCCAAGATCAAAAAGGTACCATCTCCAGCCTACCTCTTGCTGCCATGCATGTATCTCATGCATTTTAGTTCCATTGTGATTTATTTTTCTCTCTTCCGCCTTAAATTGAAGGCTGAGAATGCCAAAATTAAAGTTATTTTTTAAAGTCTGGATATGTTTTAATTGATAAATTTTATTAGGTGTATGCTATAATGTTGTATGATAATCTTATTCCAGTAATATTTAAGCACAAGTTAAACATTTCTGGTAGGCAGGAGTAAATTCCCTCTTTTTATCAATACATTGCGAAGTGGATCGGATATGGTTCGGCAATTTAGCCATAGAAGCTACTGGAATCATATATTAAGGGATGCCTAAAGTTAAAGACCACACTGTTTTCCTACTAATTATAGCTATAACCTTATTACTTATCATATTAGGTTTTTGTTTTTCACCAACATGAATACATCTGAGAGCACTATCCAAAGACTAAGGTTTGTGAGAAAATTTTTAAAAAAAAAAATAAAAAAATAATAAAAATAAACATCTGAATATACAGAACCTATAATGGATGGTTAATTACTACCATTCCACTATATTTTGATTGGCCTGAAATCAGAAATCAGACTATGATAAAATGTCTGTATATTGAATCTTAATTATAGACCAATCACCTGTTATCTGCAACATATATGTCCAAAAGAAAACTTTCTTTGTTACACGTTATAAGGTCATTAATTGCTATTATGAAGACGGATTTAGGACGTATATGTTCTGCTTACATAAACTCTCTATTACTAATTTACTATACATGTTATTTGACTGGGCATCTCATATTAAGGATTTACTTTGACATCTAATGACAACAGGAACCTTCCGTAAATAATTATTTCATTACATTTATATATAATTAAATAGTCACTGGGTTTTTTTTAAATTATGCTCAATAATTTTAGTAGCAGATCAAGCTCCTCATTCATAATTAAACTTCTTTTAGAAAAACTGACAAAATGAAATAATTGAGTAATGGGATGAACGTCATGAGATGAACGCAGTCAAGGATTCAGAAGTTAAGTTCAGTCGTATGTTTAAAAAAAAACTTGTAGCTACTAAGTATATGTTCTTGTTATTTTTACTTTAGCTGATTTCGTGCTCCTTGTACAATAAGGCTTATGTCTTCCATATATATAGATGGATATGAACTGTTCTCCTTATTAAAGCATTAAATATTTTGACACTCATATTTGGTATTTTATCTCACCTGTGGTTTTGGTCTTTAAAATAAAAGATCGTAGAAAGGAAATAGTATCATCTCAGGCTATGAAGTTCTTAGAAGATTTATCTTTCAAATAATCTTTACCATTTATGAATTTTCAATTAACACAATCTGTTGCTATTGGAAGAATTAAATCTACGATCAAGTGCATTGATAAAATTATTGGCAAAATACCTAGATCCGTAAAAGATAGCCATACAAGATATTGAGAAAGGAATGATGAGTCTAGTAAGAGGATACGGTGATGAATCAGTGATATCATATAAATCTGCCGGTCATGGTGACCCTTACACCTGACCGTGCGAGGGCGCGGTGACCCTCAACTGGGCGGGAGGAAAGGAAGTCCAGTTTGGGCAGCGGCCGCCAAGTGCGCGGGTCTAGGATCCCAGTCTCTTTTCGATTTTTACGCGAGCTCGCAATGTTTTTACGCCTCGTTGGGATCCTGACTATAGACCAGTTCCGTTGACCCTGTTTTAGGATACCCAGGCGGGGGATCCTTGTTTTTTTTCAGTTTTTCGTACGAGCTCGTCCGCCCGTACTAGTCGGGCAGTTTTCTAGAGCGACTTTTCTAGGGAGTCTCTCTCACCCGTCTCAGTGGCGTAGTTGGAGAATAGACCTATCCCTCTATTGGACCGCGCTTCCAATTAGAGGGCGAGACGGAAGAGCCATTTGCAGGCTTCTTCACCGCTTGAGTTACTTCGCCAAACAGACTTGGCGATTTTATATCTAGATGATCCATATCTACATCTACAACATCTGGAGCTATATCTGAAACATTGAAGTTAAGAATTGGAGAAATTATGATCAAAAGACCGTTCTCTCTACCCAAGAAATCAAATAAATAGATCTCTACAATCTCAACTTTTCCATTTTTCACTTACCAACATGATCTCTGAAGAAAATGATATATGCATTTACGCTCATACACTCATGATTACGCAACTGCTATATAAATATGTTACATATGGGAAATGCCGGGTTTTGGGGGAAATCATTAGAAACGCATTACAAACAAACCCCTTTTTACTTACGCAAGTAGATGTAAATTTTACTGGTACCACCTTTCTACTTGCCTGCTTTTGTACATATTAAATGTCAAGTTATTTATATATATTTTAGGGAGGTACCAGCAATGGTTGACGCCTCTTCTTTCCTATTGTGTGTGGCAGGCAAACAGCCTGCAGTTCAGTAGCCGCTCAGTATATACATGCTTCCAGGAGATATAGTTTATACCCGACGGTATGAATTACTTTGTCTTAGTTTTTGTTCAGATGATGATGTAAATGCTATCTCTTTTGTATCACACTTTGGGATATATGTTGTAATGGAAGATCCTTGTACATGTTGTAACTTGATATGAATATTAATGAAAAGAAAATTTTGGTGCCATTGTCTCTTTTAATTTTTGTGGTTATGTTGTGGATGTGAATGTCATGTGGATAATTAGCCGCGCGAAAAATTTTCCCTGCTTTTCTACAACTTCTGCGATCAATGTGAATGAAATATTGCGAATTTTGTCGTAAACGGGTACCTGGATCCTGAGGGGTTCACATGTTTCTACATTCACAGACATCCCACTGTTCCCTCAGCTCATGGACCTTCCCCATCATCCAACAAACCCCATGTATGTTTTGAGCATATTATTTCTATTGATGGCACTAATGATTTGCACATACAAGCTACTTTATAGGATGAGCAGGTGTCCTCTCAAGAGGTAAGTCTACAGGTTTAGGAGGAGGCCGGTGACCTTGATGTGCCAATTGCTCTGCGGAAGCGAAGACATGCATGTGCTACTTATCCTCTTGAAGCGTGTGTCTCTTTGGAGCGTCTCTCAGAGGATTTTAGGGGTTTTGCTATGGAACTGTCAACTGTGGAGATACCATGGACATACCAGAAGGCGACACGGGACAATTAGTCGTGTCTTGCCATGAGGGAAGAGATGGTTGTGTTACATTCACGAGGCACATGGAGCATTGTTATAGCTCCTACAAAGGCATTTATAGTGGGACGCAAGTGGGTGTTCACACTATATTCCCTTTGCATGGTGACGTGGGCATTGGGCTGCATGATTCTTCGACGTCATCATTGGAGTCGGGTGTGGATACGGGTCCGTATGTTCACGTTGATGAAGCGAACCCTCTGGCAGATCCTTGTGTGGTTTCTTGTGCGGTTTCTTTTCCTATGTCGGATCCTTGGGCGGTTTCTTTCCCTGTGGAGGATCCTGGTGCGGTTTCTATTATTGTGGCAGATCCGGGTGCGGTTTCTTGTCCAATGGCGAATCTGAGGAGCTTCCCGGACGCGGGTGTTGGTAAGGGGTCCGCGGATCACGCGATGATGATGCATGTCATGTTGTCCTCGCCCTCGACGATGTGGTTCTTTTCTCCTTGGGGTTTGGATGTGGTGCAGGGTGGCCCTTCGCAGATGGTCTCGCTCTCTATCTTCCCTCCTGCCGCGGGAGTGGGGAGGGCGCAGGCACGTATTTCCCCCATTATGGTCACGGCGCCCTCACAAGTCACCTCTGATGGCCCTGATCGGGTAGCCGCGACCGCTTTTGCTGAGGTGTTGCCGGGGCAAAACTCCGGCACGGGACCGGCCGACAGGAGAAGTGGGAAGAGGTATAGAAGAAGGAACAGGTCCAGGTCACCGAGGGTTGAGGAGATGTCTTGCCCAACTTTGAAGAGCCTCGTTGCGGAGGCCGCGGGGGTGGCCAAATCCCATGGGTTCTTCGACGATTCCAGATGAAAATTCTCTCTTGGAATGTTCGTGGGCTCGGTGACCCTGATAAGCGGAGGATCGTGGGGTCCATATTCAATGAATGGGGATGCGACATCGTTATGTTACAGGAGACGAAGCTTCAGGCAATGTCGGAAGACCTATGGCGTTCGTTCAGCGCGAGGGCCATTGACCAGTTCCGCTCTTTGGATGCGGCGGGTTCATCGGGGGGGCCGCTGGTGGCTTGGCGGCCTTCGTCCATGACGTTTGACTCGATGATGTGTGGGAGGCACGTGCTGACGGTGATTCTGGTTTGTACGTCCTCCTTTCGGATGGATGTGACGTGTGTGTGTATGGACCTTTTTGTAATGTATTGCGGGGTGAACTGTGGAATGACCTTATGGCGGTTAGTAGTACTATCGACGGTGTCCCCTGGCTCATTGGGGGGGACTTCATTGTTACTCTTCTCTCTACGGACAGGCTGGGGGGCAGGGGGCGGGACCTGGGGTCGCTTGACTTCGCGGACGCGGTGGACTCGCTGGGCCTTGAGGTGATGGATGCGGTGGACACAGCTTATACTTGGAGGAACTCTAACTCTAAATCGCGTATTGATCATTTCTTGGCTTCCAACGAGCTGCTGGAGGCTTTTGTTCTGGCTTCGATGGAGGCCAAGCCGTGGGCATGTTCGGATCACAATCCAATCATTTGGTGCTCTGGGGATGCCCCAATGCAGAGGGGCCTTTTTAGGTATGAAAAGTGTTGGTTGTTGGAGGAAAATTTTAGGGAGTTGGTGACATCGCACTGGACGGGTTTGGTTGCTTCGGGCTCTGCGGCAGCTCGCTTCGTCCAAAAAATATCTTCGCTGAGGGTTAGGCTATCAACTTTCAAGCGGGAATCGAGGGCAGCCAGATGCGTTGCGAGGAAAGACGCGGAGAGGATCATTCGTGATCTCGATGCCGTGGAGGACCAAAGGGATCTCACGGTGGATGAGTTGGCCGATTGTGCTGCTGCTCAGATGAAATTCTCGGTGGAAGATAGAAAGCGCGTCACGGAGTGGAGGCAGCGCTTGAGAAATGTTTGGCTCCGGGAGGGGGACGCGAATACTTCCATCTTCCATCGGGTTGCTAGCGGGAGACGCAGATCCAATGCGCTGCGGTCCATCTCCATTGATGGGATGGGGAGAGCTATTACGGCTCACTTCAAGAACGTTTCTTCTAGAACTATTCCGAGGAAGTGGAGGTGGCTGGGCCTTGACACTCTCGTCGTGGCGGACTCTTATCATGACATGCTCGTTCGTGATGTGACCTTGGAGGAGATTCATGAGGTTGTGTGGGATCTTAATGCTGACGCTGCACCCGGCCATAATGGGTTCCCGGTGTCATTCTACAAGGACTTTTGGGATCTTGTGGGGCTGGAGGTGTTGGATGTAGTCTCTGAGTTTAGTCGGGGGAACGCAGGTTTCGCTAGGGCCAACCGTGCCCTCATCTAATTATTGCCCAAGTCTTCGGCGTCGACTTTCATAGATGACTTTCGCCCTATTGCGGTCTCAAACGCCCTGTAACTTATTACTGCAAAGGTTCTCGCCTCCCGGCTGAGCAGCATTCTTGGCACTGTTATTTCTCCAATGTAGTCGGCATTCATTCCTTGGAGGCAGATTGCGGATTGCCTTACGCTTGCGTCTGAAATCATTGCGGATTGGCAGAGGAGGGGCACGAGTGGTGTTCTGTGGAAGGTGGACTTTGCAAAGGCTTACGATAGCCTTGATTGGAGATTTCTATGGTCTGTGCTTAGGAGAAAGGGGTTCCCGGAGTTGTGGATCTCATGGGTGAGGAGGTGTATCACCACTGCCTCCTTCTCGATTATGGTGAACGGCCGTCCGGAGGGGGGCTTGGTCCAGCACAGGAGGGGGTGCGCCAGGGGTGCCCTCTTGCTCCCATGCTTTTTATCCTTACGGCGGATGTCCTATCTGATATGGTCACTCGTGTGGTCAACTGCGCCTATCGAAGGGGTATTCCAGAGAAGGCGTGATGATTCCAATCCTGCAATATGTCGATGACACGCTTTTTTCATCGAGGGGGGTCTGGAGGAGGCTAGGGGCATGGTCGTGGCCCTGGAGATCTTTAGCGAATTGTTGGGAATGATTAAGAACGCTTGCAAATCAAAGTTTGTTCCTTTCGGCCTTGCAGAAATGGAGGCCAACACGTGTGTGATGGCGTGGGGTTCGGCCTGCTCTAATTTGCCAATGGACTATTTGGGGATGCCCTTGACCTTGGGCAGAACGCGGACGAGAGATTGGCTGAGGGTGGTGGAGAAGGTGGAGGCGAGGTTGGCTGGGTGGAAGTCCGCGATCTTATCGAGAGGGGGCCGGCTGGTTCTTTTAAAGGCAGTCATTTCGTCCATCCCGATCTATTTTCTCTCTAATCGGCGAATGCCAAAGGGGATCAGAGCTCAGCTTGAGAAGCGGATGCGTGCCTTTTTATGGGGGAAGCAAAGGGGTGGGTCGAGAGGGGTCCACCTGGTTGGGTGGGAGTATATTACGTGCAGGAAGGATCAGGGAGGGTTGGGGGTGAAGTCACTCGAGCAAATGAACGACGCCTTCCTGCTTAAGTGGGCTAGCAGGATATTGGGGCCGGGGAGGATCTCTGTTGTGAGGTGGTTCGGCGAATCTATAACGTGGGGGGGATGCTGCCTTCGCAGGTCACCCGTTTAGCCTCCCCCACTCGCTTTTGGAGGGGGGTTGTGGAGGTCCTCTTGAAGAATATTGCGCTTTTTAGGCCGGTCCTTGGTAGTGGGGGATTCTTTCTCCTTTTGGACGGACGATTGGACGGGGGAGGGAGCCCTTTGCTCGCGCTTCCCTTGCTTGTATGCACTGGCAGATAACAAATTTTGCTCGGTTGCGAGCTGTTGGCTTAATGGTAATTGGTGCCCCGCTTTCTCGGTGAACTTCTCCGACCGAATTCTTGGTTTTTCTCGATGCTGTGAGGGAGGTGGGACGTCCTTCGGGGGGCCGGGACCACTGGTCTTGGAGGGGGGGCCCTTTCACTGTCAAGAAGGCCTTCGGGGCTATCTCCCGACCGCCGTCGTCGCATTCGGAGATACTTATCCGGGATTGAGCTTTTCTTTGGGCTCTCAAGCTTCCTGAGAGAATTGGTTTCTTTCTTTGGCTGCTAAGGAGGCAGAGGCTGATGACGAGGGACCGATGTGCCAGGCTATTGCGTGCCATCTCGGACAGATGCATGTTGTGCATTGACTCGATTGAGTCCGTGGAACACCTCTTTTTCTTATGTCCCGTGGTGGTTCAAATATGGCAGGGGGCTGGCTTGGATTGGTGTTGTACGGGCGATCTCCAAACCTTCTGGAATGCGCTACTTTCAAATAAGGATAGGCCGACGGTGGAGATCTTGTATCCGGTGGCCATACTGTGGGCGATCTGGAGGGGTAGGAATGATTTGCTATTCTCGGGCCAAAGATTCTATAAGGAAAATGTGGGGATTTATGCGAAGCGATTGGTGGAGGAGTGGGCGTTGTAATGGGTCTGTTGTAACGGCGTGTGGTTGTACTTTCCCCTTTCTTCTTTTTTCTTTCTTCTTTTAGCACTTGAATAAAGGCTTGGGACGTGCACCATCGAGTGTCTCCCCCTCGTTTATGGATTTCAAAAAAAAGAACCGCGCAGATGACAGCATGGATCACTACAAGGCGATACTTGTGGCTTATGAGTTCACCTAGACGTATTGGGTGGACTATCATGACATTTTTCTCTCTTGTGGCTCGACATTCTACAATGTGGATCCATCTCTCTGTTATAGTGAGCGGGATTGGTCCCTCTATCGAATCGATGTGAAGAATGTGTTTTCTTTATGGCAACTTATAGGAGGAAGTTCACATGCAGTTGTCGTCAGGGTTTATTGTTAAGGAGTGATGGGGAGTGTCGTATGGCATGTAAACTTCATAAAGCTATCTATGGCCTTAAGAAGAGTCCAAGAGCATGCATTTAGAAGCTCTCGAACTTGATAGAGCAGTAGTAGAGGCTCATAAGATCGATCGCAGGTCACTCATTGTTCGTTCAGATAACCCAGAGAAGTACAATTGCTATACTGGCTAACCATGATGATATCATTGTTACAAGAAATGATACATAGAGCATTGATGCAGCTAAGGATTTCCTTGGTCAGCAGTTTATAACCAAGGACCTTAGCGATTTACGTTACTTCATTAGACTAGAGCTCATCAAGAACCAGCAAGGTCTTGTTATGACCCAAAGGAAGTACGTTACATGTCTTCTCTCTAAGACATGCATGGTAGATTGCAGGCATGTCATTGCTCCCATGGATCCGAGCATGAAGTTATATGATGATGACACAGAGGAGGTAGACAAGAGAAGGTACAGGGAGCTTGTTGGGAAGCTCCTTTATGTGACCATCACCAGGCCAGACATATCATTTGCAGCATGGCCTTAAATGTCGGCGAAATTCGACCGAAATTCGGTCGAATTTCGGTTTCGGTCGAATATCGATATCGAAACATACTGATATATCTTTTTCCAGGATTTCGACACATGTCGACCGAAATTCGGTCCATTTCGACATCTTTCGGCCGAAATGACCGAAAGTTGGAATATCCTCACATGCAAACATCGAATTTCGGCCGAAATTTGTTCTTTTCGGCCACTTTTGGCCAAAATGGTCAAAAAAAGTGGTGAAATGACTAATGAAAAATAAGAAATGACTAAAGTTGGTTAGATTCTTTGAAATTTGGACTCACTAGGACACCTAGCTAGTATTTTAGACACCTATAAGAAGATATTTTGGATTTCATCCATATTATATTGGTTGTAGACCCTTGATAAAGATTCTTTGGAGGCCTATAAATGGTGGCATCCATTGCACCATTTCACCACACACACAACTCAAAGAGTTCTCACAACTCACAAACCTTCTTGCTCTCTTGCTCTCTCCTTGACGACTAGTCTTGTTGTGTTTATGACTGTCTATAAGTACTTTCATTATAATTTTGTTGTTATCCACGATTAATTCTCAATTTCTCGCTGCTCTAAATATGTAATGAATGCATGCTACACCATTTTGAAAAATTAGAGTTGATTTTCGATGCTAAAATCAACATCTAAATATACATCGTTTTCTTTTCGACGAACGCCGCTACTATTATCAAAGAATGCATGCCAAGGTGAACAGCCATATGAGAAAAAAATTTGGGATGGGGGCGTTGCCCCCTATAACCCCGCAAGGGGGGCCAACCTGGGCCCCCCTAACCCCCCCAGGCTCGCTGACCGGGCAGCGAAACCCCCGTACTGGTAGGGTATGGTAGCACTGGGGTTTATGAATTTTACATATCCATTTTTTAATGTTCGTATCTTCATTATATCATCATATATTACATTGTTAATTTGTTAATGCTCAAGAGGTGAAGATAATGGCTTCTGACTCTAGTTCCGACTCTCAATTTACAATGGCTGGTAGAGAGATTGGATGGAAATATGCTACTGCTCCTGACGGCAACAAGTCAAAACCTCAGTGCAAATTTTGTGGGAAGATAATTGGAGGAGGAGGAATCACAAAACTGAAACAACATCTCGTTGGCGGCTACGTGAATGTGGCTAAATGTCCTACATGTCCAAAAGAGATCAGAGCTGAAGTGAAGGCTCACTTGGAAGGGAAGAATGAAAAGAAGAAAGAAAAGGGGCAAAGAGATGAGTTTAATGAATTCATCCATAGAGAGTTCAATGTCTTGTCTGATTCCGATGATGACGATATCCAATATCCACAATATATTCAAACAGAGGCTGAGAGAAATGCATATAAGGCAGCATTACGCGACTCTATGAGGAGCGAGCATGAGAGAGGGAACTCGGTGGTCGTGGTGGCCTTGGACATGTCGGTGGCAGTTCAAGGTTTCCGATAAATATTGGATCAGGAAGTGGCAGTGGAAGTGGAAGTGGTGCAGCTATGGTGCCACCAAAGAAGAAACAAAAGGGCATAGAAGCATTTCTGAGGAGCAGTTCCGGTCATTATGTTCCGAGCAAAGATCCAAAGCAAAAGACATTAAAGGGCATGTTCGGTAATATGAGGGAGCGGGTAGGAAGGGTTGTTACAAAGTTGTTTGTTGGAGAGGGTATTCCGGCAAACGTGGCAAAGGGACCCTTCTTACAGCACGCAATTGATGAGATTGCTGCAGCAGGAGGAGGCGTGACAGCTCCTACTCCGTATGAGATAATGAACAAGTATCTCCCCATGGAGAAAGAGGAGATTGGGGAGTATATTGCCGAATTGAAGAAGAAGTGGCCGGAGTATGGTGTGACCCTCATGTGTGATGGTTGGACAAGCTATACAAGAAAGCAAATCATCAACTTTCTCGTATATTGTGATGGTCAAAACTCAAAATTAATATTATCATATGTACCAAAATTTGATTCCAACCAATCACCGATATGGTGACCAAAACCGATATTTCAGGCCTTGATCATGAAAATATCTTATTATTATAGTAAAAAGTTGCATTTCTATTTCAATTAATGTTTGACCAACATCAGAAATCTTAATTTTATAAAAAAATGAGATTTCAAGTCATTTCCAGAATTTTCGGCCATTTCACCAAAATTCCAACCAGTCTCCGAGATGGTGATCGAAACCGATATTTAAGGCCTTGATCATGAAAACAACTTATTATTATAATAAAAATTTGTATTTCTATCTCATTTAATGATTGATTAACATCAGAAATCTTAATTTTATTAAAAAAATGAGATTTCAAGTCATTTCCAAAATTTCCGGTCATTCCACCGAAATTCCTTTTCCGGGGTTACCGAAACGAAACCGAAATCCGACATTTGAGGCCTTGATTTGCAGCGAGCAGAGTGAGCCAATTCATGAAGTATCCTAGACATGCACATATGGATGCAGTCCATATGATCCTGAGGTATCTGAAGACCTCTCATGATACTGGACTTTTAATAGCAAAGGAACATCCCTTGCTATTACAACATAGACATATATAGACTATGTAGGATGTCCTAGGATCGGAAGTCTACCTCGGACTTTGTAGTGTTCATAGGAAGTTCCTTAGTGTCTTAGAAGAGCAAGAAACAGACGATGGTCGTCAGGTCGAGTGCAGAGTCAAAGTACAGAGCCATGGCACAAGGGAGTATGAAGATGATATGTTCTGACTGACCTATCTATTGAGGTGCATCTTCACATGCATCTCCAATGCGATAACCAAGTTGTTCTTTTCATTGCCAACAACTAGGGTTGTGGATGGTTCACGGATTTCACGGTTATCCGACCCGATCCGTATAGATCGACCCTAAACCAACTGGTATCCAAAGAATCACATCGGATCCGGTATCCAACCCTATTTGACATGTGATATACGGGGCTCCAATCCAATGATCCGTGGATAACCATGGGTCAACCCATCTCATAACTCCTCCAACACGGACGATGTCTATGGGTCTATCTAGGTGGTATTCATTAGGAATGCAAATGGACGAATAGCATATGGGTAAGGTGTTACCATATCCTCATCCATTTTTTAATACAAATAGAGATGCCGATACAAATATTGACGGATATGAAATCTATAATGGTATCATATCTTTAAAAATAGATATGTAAATTGGATACTAATGAGCTTACGTATAATATTAGAAATACTTTATTCTAAATGTCCTTATATCATAAAAATCATATCAAATATATTATAGATTATATGTGGTTTCCCCCACCGCATTTTTTGTCAATTTTTTTATTTTATTGGAAAATGTCACCATGTATATTCATCTCTATATCCCTCCTATATGTCATTCGAATTTCATCGGAAACAGAGACTCCTACGGCCTCCATCCAGATAGGGTCGATTTAAAAATTTCTGCGACTGTTAAAAAATGGTTATCTAGATGGAGGCCATAGGAGTCTCTGTTTCTGATGAAATCCGAATTGGCATATAATATAAGAGGGATATAGGGATGAATATACATGGTGATATTTTTCAAAAAAATAAAAAAAATTACGAAAAATGGGGTGGAGGCAGCCATGTTGGCTACCTCCATGGGACAGCCCCATTTTTTCCATATTATATATATGAATAGATTTACAGATATGGATATAGATTTATGCAAATATCCAAATGATATATATTTGTATTTATTCTAAAATGGACACTGATACGGATGTCAAATCTTTATAAAATATATATAGATATATTCATTTATGTTTATATTGAAATTGTCAGGTGTGCCAGTTGGCTCTATCAATATAAAAGTAAGTGTGTCTTAGACGCAGCTAAAAAGGGTTAAGATTTATGTCAGATCCATCACCTTATCCAACATGCAAGCAATCGACAATAGTGCATGTTTCAGCAGCGACGTCTGGGTGGGGTGGAGCTCCTTCGCCCCATTGCTTTATTTCCCAAGTTTTATATGGAATTACGTTTCTTTTCGTTCAAACCACATTAATACGTTTCTTGTTTGAAGAAAAGGATTTTAAAAAAACACCAATTTAATCAAAGTTAGATAAATAGGAGAAAAAGATTTACAAAAATCACCAATTCATAATTAAGAGAAAATTTATTTTTGAACATTGGAGATGTCAAAATAGAATAGAAGTCCATGCCAAAGCAGCACCTCGAATATCGATATGAAATTGTCACGTTCTATATCGATATGTAAGTGTCAAATTGATACATCTGTGTGCCTCTGACATATTCATTTCATACATATTTTGACTTCGGACATTTAAATTTTAAAATATAATCGTAATTTTTGTAGTGTTTGACTTTTTTTGTCATTTACATTTTAACAGGATATCCTATTTTTTGAAACTTTAACAAATTTTATTTGGCTTGTATCTAATTCTTTTGGATCCATGGATACCCACGGGTAATTCGATATCCAATGGGTATCCAATCTAATGAATAACCATTTTGATTGGAGCGGGTTGACCCGTTGATCCAATATAATGGATCAGATCGGACCACTCCAAATGGAGCGGGTTTTCGCCCCACGAACACCCCTACCAACAACATCGCTTTCCTTGAGAGGACCAAGCATATCGAGGTTGATTGTCACTACAGTAGTGACATGATTCGAAGGGCTTTATCTCCACCTTTCATGTCAACTTAGAAGAACAGACAGCAAATGTATTCACCAAGGCCCTACCTAGCCAGAGGGTCACTCCAAAGATGTTGCAAGCTAATCATGATTGATATTTATGCTCCATATTGAGGGGAGGTGTTGAGATATTATTTATATTTACATACATTTATGTATTTTTCTCTTATATCAGTCTCTATTACGTAATTTGTCCAAACAGATTTCTCCTCTTACATAAGAGAACCCTAAGACATCATGAATAAACAATTCATTCGTCTCTTTCCACAATTTTGTATATGTAATTTTTTTAGCAAACATAGAGATAGTGTATTCATCTAAGAGAAACAAGAGAGAGGGGAACTGCCCCAACCATCGTAGAATTTACCTGAGCTACAAAAGTCCCATGTGCGTAGGCCCTCGAGTCCAAGGCCTTAAATGTCGGTTTCGGTCACCATTTCGGTATCGACTAAAACAGAATTTCGATGGAATTTCGGTGGAATTTCGACCGAAATTTCGGTCATTTCGGTCATTTTTTGTACTAGGACCCCCATATTTCGGTCATTTCGGTCGAATTTCGATTTCGACTGGATATCGATATTCGACAGAAATTCGACTGAATTTCGCTGAAATTTGAGGCCATGCTCGAGTCAAAAAAGAAGATGAAAAAAAAGGGCAATGTTCAACCAAATAAACAAGATAAGGAGGTCAAAAAAGATGAAAAAGAAGACAAAATACATGTTTTGTATATATAGATATTTTTGTGTTTCCAATATTATTTATTTATTATTTATGCGGTCTACATTCTCTAATTTACCCATTAGGACAATCATATATATAAGAGAGTCATAGGGTCTCATAGATGTATATAGAATCATTTTTCCACCAGCATGGTATCAGAGTGACGGTCCTGGAGTTCTCATACCCGAAAAAAACCTAACCTTAACCACCAGAGTCACCTCCCCCCCATCGTCGCTTGGTGCCACCGTCGCTCGATGCCGTCGTCGCTGCTGCACGGAGCGGCCTTCGTATGGTTGTCCACCGTCTGCTCTTTGGCCCCTATCTTGGCTAGGGTTGTGTCGCAGCATCGCTGAGTGTTTTAGAGAATCATATTCGTGATCGAGTGATCACATACGATCTGATTTTGAGATTTTCAAGGTGATTTCAGATTGATAAATCACCCTTTTTACCCTAAGACACATCTTTTATTGACGGGAATGATTGTAGTTTGAGTCTACACCTACAATAGATTCACCTTATGTTCGTGTAGACAAGGTTTTCCTTGATTTATAAGTCCCAACCTTTGGATTCGATATCAGGTCAGAAAACAAGGTTGATACTTCCTCCACATGTGCATTTCAAGGTTTAACATCAATTGTCAAGATGGATGGAACAAACTACGAAATTTGAGCCATGTAGTTCATGAATCTGATGCAGTCTACTGGTAAGAAGTGTATTCTTACCGATGAGGAGTCGACTGACAAGATTGAGACAAATGCCTCATGGGATGCCGCAAGCGTATGGTTGATCGGTGCATTCACGACAGAGATCTCCAACGATGTTCTACATCAGTCCACTGCCAAGGCAATGTGGGATATTCTTGTTGCTACCTATTCACAGGCAAGAAAGACAAAGATTTTGCAGTTACAGCATGACATAGTTGCTACCAAGCAGAATGGACGACCCATACACTCTTTATATACATCTCTCCGAGGCATCTTCGAGAAGCTTCGCAGCTTCATGCCTCGTGCAGATGCACCCGAGCAACAGAAGGAGTACAGGAATGCCACGATGGTTGGTGTCTTCTTAGCGGCACTCAATCCAGAATATGATGATGCTCGATCACAGATTCTTACAGATGCTACTATTCCTCCTATTGAAGAGGCGTAACGTCGCCTTAGCAGGATCATCGTTCCTTTATATACTTCATTACATACCTTCTCTGTGATGATTGCATCTTGCAATAGAGGAGGTACTTCGCAACATAGAGATCAAGGGTTTCGTGGTCGAGGAGGTGGTCGTGGTCCTCGCCTGCCATGCACTTATTGTTACCGTTCTAGCCATTCTGAGGAAGCATGCTACTCCAAGCATGGTTTTCCAGCCTATGCTCGTGTTGTTGAGCAGAGTGAGACTCATGTTGCGTCTACTTCCGATCGATATTTGATGACCTAGTCTCTCGCCTGAGAGAAATCATGAATCCAGTTGTGTCTTACAAGTTGTCAAACACTTCATACGTGAATGCTTCTACCTCGATTAGTATTCCAGGTAGTGCTTATGCTCTTACCGGTTGTAGTAGTCTTGATATTACAGAATGGATTATGGATTCAAGTGCCTCTCATCATGTGCGTGGAGATAGAGATAAATTTGCATCGTACATACAACTCCTGGGAAATCGGTGATATAGCATATGGTACTCATTCTCCATCTCCGGATAGGGGAGATCAGTTTAACGCCATTCATGCGCCTTCAGAATGTGCTTCATGCACTGGACTTTACCATAAATCTATTGTTTATTAGTCATATTACTAAAGATTTACATTGTTGTGCTATTTTTGATGCATCGTCCCTTGTGTTTTAGGACATACTCACGGACAAGATGGTTGGATGTGATCGTGAGCAGGGAGACCTATATCTACTTATCCATACTCCTCATACAGGTGCATCTTCTAGATCTGCAGGATCAATCTCTTCTTTATTGTGGTATCTTTGTTTTGGTCATTACCCCTCCAAAAGATGTGTCATGTGCTTCCTCAGATTTCTCCTCACTATACTTTCCAGTGCCAAGCTTGTCAGCTAGGAAAGCACCATTGGTCTTCATTCATGTGTCGTCGAGTTCCGTAATAGAAGTTCTCTTTTTGAGTTGATTCATCTGGATATTTGGGATCTAAGTCGTGTTCCCGACCATCAGTGACACACATTATATATTGTTGTTATTGATAATTTTTCTAGATTGTCATGGATTTTTCTGTTAAAGAATAAGTCTGAAGCTGGAAATGCAGTCATTTATCAATAAAATTAAGAATATCTTTTATGCTACTGTCAAATGTGTTCGCACTAACAATGCGATGGAGTTCTATAACTTACAGATTTCACATTTCTTTCGATCGCTTTATATTTTACATCAGACATCATATGCCTACACATCTCAGCAGAACGATGTTGCTGAACGTAAACACTATCATTTACTTGATGTCACTTGAACTCTTCTGATTCAGAGTCGTACTCCTCGCTCTTTTTAGGGTGATGTTGTACTCACCGCTTGCTATCTTGTGAATCGTGTGCCTTCTACTATTTTGGGTGAGAAGATTCCTTCTTCAATTGCATTTCCCGAGAAGGATATGTTCTCTCTCACTCCTCGTGTCAGACATATGTGGTGGACTATCAGGATACCTCCCCGATGGCTCAACATTCTACACTTCGGACTCTTCTTATTGTTGTTGTAGTACGAGACTGGCAATTGTGTCAGCTTGATGTCAAGAATGCAATTCTCTATGGTGATCTCCATGAGGAAGACTATATGCAGCAACCGCCAGGGTTTGTTTTTGAGTGTCAGCATGTTTGCAGACTTCATAAGGCTATTTATAGCCTTAAGCAGAGTTCAGGAGCATGGTTTCAGAAGCTCTCGGACTTGATTGAACAAAAAGGGTTCACAAGGTCAAATGCATAACACTCATTGTTTGTTCAGAGAAGCCAGGGAGGTACGGTTGTCATTATCATTTAAGTTGATGATATTCTCTCTCGTTACAGGAAATGATGTGCAGGGGATTATCAAAGCTAAGGAGTTTTATGGACAACAATTTGTTACCAAGGACCTTGGTCCTCTACGATACTTTCTGGGATTAGAGTTCGCCAAGAACCAGCAGGATCTTGTGATGATCCAAAGGAAGTATGTTACAGACCTTTTAGCAGAAACATGCATGAGCGGGTGTAGATCTGCAACTACTCTTATGAACCCCAATACGAATTATATGATGATTATACAAAGGAAGTGGATAAGATGAGATTCAGAGAACTGGTTGGAAAACTACTCTATATATTACAATCACTAGACTAAATATCTCATTTGTTGTTAGTCAGGTTAGCTAGTTCATGGAGCAACCCAGATAGGTACATATGGATGTTGTTCACATGATTATGAGGAACTGGAAGTCATCTCCAGGTACAGGACTATTTTTCAAGAAAGGGACATCCCTTAATGTCTCAGTTGGCACACATGCAGACTATACAGGATGTCTTAGAGAGAGAAAACATACCTCATGGTTAGCAGTATTTGTCGGTAACTCTTTAGCATCCTGGAAGAGCAAGAAACAAACAACGGCGGCTAGATCCAATGCAGAATCAGACTATAGAACTATGGCACAGAGGACCACTGAGATGATGTGAGATAGATCAGTCGTGATCGACCTTAGCATTGATGTACCACTTCCCATGCACTTACAATGTGACAACTAGGATGCGCTTTTTATTGCGAATAATCATGCTTCTCATGAAAGAACGAAACATATTGAGGTGGATTGCCATTACACACGTGACATAATTCCGAAAGGCTTCATCTCTACCTCCCATGTCAATTCAAGGGAACAAACTGTTGATATCTTCACCATGGCCTAGACTAGAGGCACGCTTCTGAAGTGTGGATCCAACTTGAGCATGATCAACATCTATGCTCCATCTTCAGGGGAGTGTCGAGATATTTTTATGTTTCTAGTATTTGTTTATTTATTTTCGATTCCCAATAGGACACTCCTCTATATAAGAGAGCCCTAGGGTATCTAGAATCATTTTTCCACCAACGGTAACTATGGTAGTATATTTTTCATATTCACCACATATCAATAATGTATCTATGTTCCTAATTAAATGAATAAGGAAATGGTAACACATGTATTCATATCCTATTATTCGTATCCCTAAGTTCGCTAGGTAACATACGCAAGGGCCCTCCCATGTCCTCGACCCCAACCTTCTTATCCTTCTGAAGCCCCAACTACTCACTACAGATGGAACACCCCCAAGGAAACAAACCATCAGTTACTAACAGTGTTCATGAAATTAGCTGCACGGACCGTATATACGACCGTATATGCCCATGCGACATACAGAACGAACTAATTTCATGAATCGGTGCATTATGCGCCCTCCCCGCATATGCCCCGCATACTGCTCTAACGTCTCCAACTTTCCAATCCTCTCATTCAAGTGCTTAATTCCATAGATCTGCCTCTTCCTCCATTCAATTGTAAGAATATGACATGCATTTGTGACATGCATTTGTATACAATTACAATGTATTATACCATTATATATATGCAATATTTTATGTCTATCTCATATATTATTTTCATGAGTATATGCAACGTATCGTCAAATATTTTAATATATATTGATTGAGGTTTTGTTCATGTAGTGCATGTATGTGTAATGAAGTTTTGTTGTTATGAATCATCTAATATGTGAAGTTTTCATGACTAAATTTTTTTTTGTGATTAAATGTTAGGCAATTAAAAGCATATACTCAACCATCTAACATGAACCATTTTTCTTATATCTTCTTTAACTCCACTTAGATACGTAAATTCAGTAGTAATGTTATTCATAGATATTTATTTATTTTTAAATTAAAAATTAAAAAACCACGTAGAACCACATATACCCCGCATATGATCCCGCATACTGCTTATTCAGTATTCAGTGGCCTGTCCAAATGCATATGCATACCGCTTTCCTAAAGCTTGGTTCCTAACACTAGCGTGGACGATGCACAACACCTCGTCCCCCCTCCCACACACACATAATTGAAAGCAAAAGCCTCTGCATCAAGAGGAGCTGGTGGCCCCACACGAGCCATCCTCGGAATGGATCCCTTGCGAGCACAACTCTACACCACTACCCATCCATCACCACCTCCCTCTCTCAGTCCTCTCTCTTATCACACTCTCCATATGCATCGTGCTATCAGTGATTTGCTAGAATTCATGTAAATAAAGAAAATATACACGGACGATAATAATCATATAGTTTTCTTACTTGAACTCACATAACAGTGTGCACATGTCAATGCCAAAACAATCCATCCATCAATATACAAATCCTTTCTATAAGTGAAAATTGTATAAGCAAATAAACTAAGATCACTCATACCTTAAATTAACAGTTAGAAAAATTGCACTGGATGTAAACCAGCAGCGGAAACGGTTAAAAAAACTAGTCTGTAAAGTCTTACTATGATTCTGTTAAGTCTGATTGTAATTGTAGCCTGTAGGATGGTCGCCAAAATAAAAAAGTTGTATTGTGGGATGAGCCTGACAAATAGCCAAGTACTCCCTCTCAACAGTGTACAAAAGACTCCAGAAATATACATAAATAACCTCATTTGAATGCTACAGTATTAGCTTATACAACTCACCGGTATAATACAATGTTCCAACCAGCTCGAACAATACGCTGTGATTGCCTTGAAACACTGGATTTGATTATACATTTCCAACATGAATATCAAATAGATGATGTCTGTGACCAGGATAATCTAAGTTGGAAGACGATCACCAGAAAAGTTTGGCGCTTTCTCCCAGTTTGTTCCCTTCAAGGCAATAAACTAAACAATCCAGTTGTGTCACTCTTGTGGCCCATCTATCGGTGGTTCTTAAGTGAATTCGCAAACTTAATATAAGAACTACCAGGCTTCCACATAGAAATTTGCCTGATTTTAAAATCTAAAAAATTCAAACCACAACTTGGGCACTCCTTAAGGTAACTTATATATTTCTTTTCAGAAACTGAGATGATGGTCGATGGGGAGGACTTCTTCAGCAAACCACTAGTCTGAAGCCACTCAATCATCTTATATCTCGGCTTAATTCTATTCTCCAAATCAAAACATACGTATGCAGGGAAATTGTAAAGATAATGCACTGTATGCCCTAAATCATCACACAGAAACTCAATCTTCACAGGAAGCACATCTGGAGATTCTGGAGGCACTTATCATCTTGCAGAGGTTAGAATAATCGATCCCTGCGTCAAGCAGGAATTCAAACCTCTTCTTCAAGTCCTCCAACGTGCCATTCACCAACCGCAATGCCCGGATTGTTAAATCATTCCTTCCAAACCGAAGACCATGCAAGAACTCCATCTTAGGCACCAGAAAACTCTCGACTTTAGCAGCCTTCACCCTCCCGAATCCCTGTTCAAATTCGGCATCCATCTCACTACCATCGTCATTGGCAGAACCAAGAAACTCCGGCGATAGGTATTCAAAATCACCTTGCCTGACCATATCAAGCAGCCACTTATCGAATCCCAGCGCTCTCAGGCATCCCGGTAGATTCACCAGCTTGTTACTTACTCCCCAGTACATACGTATGCCTCGCACAAGCCTGGTCCAGCTCCTTCTTCCCAATACCGGCACGGTTAAGATACTCTGGCATCCATATATCCCGGTTCTTCACGTCCAGACGAAGCAATTCCCTCCGATCGCAGGAACACCTCCTGCCACTTTTCAAGGACCTCCGGGAGCTGCCCCCGCATACATCCCATGTCGTACACCATGCGAAACCTCTTACAGAACCTCGTGAGTTCAACGTTATCTTCGACGGAAAAGAGCCTCATGTCCTCGAGCAGTAGCTCAACCTTGTCATCGGGGTACTCAAAGACGACAGGGAATGCGAGGCAGATGCCGTTCAAGCAGGCGATCGACGTCGAAGTTTGTGAAGGAGCGGAGCTTGCGGGAGAGAGTGCCGGCCAGGAGGTAGAATGCGGAGGAGCGGAGGAGCGGAGGTAGAGCACGCCGAGGGTGGTCGAGGGGAAGCCGAAGAGAAGGAGGGAAAGGGCGGAGGAGAGGAAAGGGGTTGCTTGGATAGGAAGTAGGAGGAGGCAGTCGGGGGAAGTCCGCCGATTGAGGAAAATTGGGTTTGGGTACATATTTGTTAACTATCAATTTATAATTTCTTTATTATGGTAGTTGTGGGCTGAAGTTACGGTCTCCATCCAAAGTAGGTTGAAGTTACGATTTTAAGAAATTACTGACCTCCATCTACGGTTTTGTTTGCTGAGCTCTTTTTTTCACCTTTATTTTTCTATTTTATCTTTAAAATGCTTAGATAAATACATGTAAAATATATCTTACTTGTATAAACAAACACATTAACCGTTATTTGTAAATAGTACATAAATACTTATTTTTAATTACAAAATAAATGAATAAAGAAAAGAAAAGAAAAATAAATAGAGTATTGCAAATACTGACTAACCATAAACCCCGAGACTAAGTCAGCATTAACTTGGTCAATAAGGAATAAAGTATGGAGAGATAAAGACGGAGAAAAGTAACCAAAATAACACAGACACCTAGAAACCCTATATGTCCAATACACTGCCTATAGCCAAACTTTCACTAATTTATACACACTCTTATACGCCTCAAATAAAGATATTTTCTACACAAAATATGCACACATTAATGTATAGAAAAAAATAATTATGGATAAAAACAATACACTATGCAACTGAACTCACAGATGAAAAAGGCATGAACTAAATTTCACATGTCGATATCTTCTCCATATGAACTCAATATTGACCAAATCTTTATTGTATTCTAAATCAAATTATCTATTTCATGAAGTTAGTTCATTAAAATGGAGCAAAGATACAAAAGTTGAATTTTTAATCCCATTGTACCATATACATGTACATTTTACTCATTTAATTTGTTCTTTATATTTTTATCTTTTTATGTCTTTACATAATTGTAAGTACTATTTAAAACATATTAAAAATATAAATATAAAATAATAAGAATTAAAATGCATTAAAAAATAAATAATACATTAAAATATATAGGTATACTGCACCAATAAAGTATATACTCATAATTATTTATAAAGTCATAAAAATAAAAATTTGTAAATATGTATTTAATTATACTATAAATAAATAAAAATGTAAATAAAATATTAAATATTAAAATACAAAATAAAAATCAAATTCATAAAGTATAGGCATAAATACCTATAATTACACTTGTACAAATTAATCTCTATTAAATAAATCGATAAAAATAAATTAAAATTACCTAAAATAGTATATAAGATAAGAAACAACTTTCATGTTTTTAATTTAATTTAATAAAATTATTTTCTTTTTATTTTTCTTTTCTTTCTATTTTCATTTCTGTTTTTTCATTTAGTTGCTGATGTGGATCAATGGGGAGGCGACGACCGTTAACCTCAATCAACTGCCTCGCCCCCTCTATCGATCAGTTCAAGCCACATTCTTACCTATTTTTGCCAATTTGTGGAGCTTGAATTAAGCCCAATCTCTACTTGATCCCTTCAAAAATTGCAGAATCATCAGCCTCCACGCGAATCAAATATCATCCCAAGTTAATCTTTGATTTGCATAAAAACCCTAATCGAAAACCATCTCTTGAGTTCGTATATATATTCCTCCTCCATCATTTTTGAATTTTTAATCCATTTCACCCATCATAACCTTGGGATCTGACTTAGAGTATGAGCCTTGGTGACAGGAGGAGCTTCCCAAGCAATATGTTACGTGGAGAAGGAAGGAGGACGTGATTCAGACCATCACTGGAGCACCTCTGACGGTTCTCTGTTCCCGACCACATCAGATAGTTGAGTTGAACTTTTCTTGTTCTTTCAATTCCTAGGAATAGAAGTTGTTTAAATTTTCATTTTAGTCATTTTAATTTTGTATATCTTAGCTTAAAAATAAAAAATCGAAGTTCCTTGGAGCTCTAGGCTCCAGCCTCTGTCGCCATGTTCCCAACATTTCCTAATGCTCTAATCACCCTCACATCTTGGCCCCTTCGTCCTCTGTCATCTCGATCCACTATCTACCCATGTCCTTGCACAGATCAGAGACCAGTGCTCGTTCTTCACCCTTAGTCGGAGCACCTCCGTCCCACCCATTCCCCCCTCTTTTTGAGCAACTAACGGGTTGAGGAGCATCGTCATAGACCCTGGCGTGTTCATGTGCAGGAAAGAATCAAAGAAGCCCTTCTTGGGGCATGATTGAACCCAGAACAGGACCTCCAGGTCCTCGAGCTTCATCCAGACCTTCACCACTGAGGTTTGGACCTTTGAGACCTTAGATCACTACAAAGCTGATCTAGGATCATTTCAAGGACATCAGCAGCTAGGGGGACCCAAGGAACCTAGAGATATCTTAGATCGAAGCTCATCTGGATGAGGCTTCTTCCCAGTTCTTCCAAGTCACCTCCTGACCATTGGATGAAGAATAAAACTCAGGTGGAGCAAACGTCGTCTGATTGATCATCCATGAGACATAAAATCAAAGGGCATGATCTAATCTCCACCCTCCATCCTCAACGTGACATTCGTTGTCCCGCTTGCACCACATGGATAAGTAAATCGATCTCAGTCATCCGTTAGTGCACGTTTGGGGTTTTTTGCATCTTAACCTCCATTCATTTTTGTATTTATTGTTTAGTCTTCAAACTTTCATTTGCAATTGTAATATTTTTGTATTATTTGTACTTGAAATCCTAGACTTTATTTTTATTACACTTTAGTCCGATTTCACGTCATCTCACGTGCATGTACACGTGAGGGGCATGTATATTATGTGGACCCCTTCGGGTTGTGGTTATTTCTGGTAGGTCCATAACCTTTGAATATCAGTATATATATTCTTAACTAATTTGCATATCTAGTATTTTGGTTTCTAATATTTGCATTTATACCCATGCTAGTGTGTATTATATTTTTATTCTGTGAAAAATGTATGAATGCCCTTGAACTTTTTAAGATGTTATTAAATTCTCTAAAACTTTTAAAATTGCAACTAGATCCCTATATTGTTGATTTGGTTTTGTACTTGTATTTTAGTCATTAAAAATATCATTTTAAATCTAAAAATTATAGGAAAATTATCTTAAGTGCTTCGAGTCATATTTTATCACATATAATTTTTACAAGGTGATTAAAAGTAGTTTTCTATTTATAAAAAAAGAAAAACTTTATATTTTCTCCTGGTTAACCTTTAAAATCTTGTAA
This sequence comes from Ottelia alismoides, assembly GCA_037367405.1. Classification (NCBI taxonomy): domain Eukaryota; kingdom Viridiplantae; phylum Streptophyta; class Magnoliopsida; order Alismatales; family Hydrocharitaceae; genus Ottelia; species Ottelia alismoides. The sequence continues at coordinate 56,507 of JAZKJV010002462.1, read as the reverse complement.
AAATTACAAAATATTTTGAAAATTCAAAAAGAACACTCATGTTTAATTTGTTATATATCATTTTCTTACCAAATATTTTTGTAAAATATTAAGAAAAGCTCCTAAAACTTGTAAAACATAGGAAACCTTATAAAATTATATAAAATCAATGAAAAATCACAAAAATATATTTTAAGTTTTTGAATTTTCTATGTATTATCTAATGTCTAGGAAAATTAAAATTGGATTCAATTTGATTTGATAAATATTTATTAAGCTCATTTCAAGTTCTTGAATTTCCTGTTTTCTTTATTCGATGTATTTCCTTAATTAAAAATATATAAAATTCTCAAAAATTACCCATAATTTACCGAAAATAGAGAAAATTTTATAAATTCCAAACAATTTATTTTTGTAATTTGTATTTTGTTTTATATATTATAAAAATCCAAAACCTCTCTTTTTATTCTTTATCTATATAATATATGCATTATTATATATATTAGTCTATATTTTATTTATAAAATTAAATTTTTGAAAAAATAAAAACATAAAAAAAATAAATAAAATTAAAACCCATAAAAAATCTCTAAGTAGTATACTCATCATTTCTTTACCCGTGTGCACCTTGTGCTTCGACCCCTACTACTTGTCTACTATACACATCTTTGTTGGGTATAATAAATTTTTGCTCACTCATTTATAGTTCTTAATTATCATTATGGGTTATTTGTTGAATTATTCGATTGATTCGGGTACCGAGAGCCATGAGAGGTGTCGATTCAACGATTATCGAATCTGACTTATCAAACACCGCAAGCCTCCAAGATCTGATGTTAGGCATCCCATTCTGAACAATTTATCAGGGAGCTATACCTATTACAATTGGGTTGGTATAAACTTTCTTGTATATATATTGTATCAATTAGGCTGATTTCAATTCGCATTATATATTTTGTGGAATTTATATCTTAAGGAATGATAATAGCACTCAAGAAAATTGATTGTAGGAAGACTCATAAATAAACATGTTACTCCATGACTCGATCTGGATATATAGAATTACATACTCATAACATAATAAGAAATTGTTCATTGAATATACATTGTGATACATAGAACTATATAAGACAAGTACATCACACTCGCTTCCTTCTATGAAAGAATATAAGATTTGTCGGTCTTTCCTTGGTATCTTGTGGAGGCACCTCATGCTCCAGTTGGGTTGCGAACAATATCTGATTAGCTTGGAAAATATATAAAATCTGAGATCCGCTGATAATGCAAACTTCAATGGCGACCATATGAAGTACCAGCAGCGGGGAGCAATGCGAAGGGCCGACATCAATAGGAACCCTCTCCTTCACTGTGGTTGATGGTGTGGATGGGCTACCAGGGGTGCAATGGACCTGAAAAAGGAGTCTGAAAATCATCATGACCAGATGCTTGGCCATGCCACCACCGTCCTCCTCCAACTCTTTCACCATCACATCCTCACCCATGTCCTCGTCCTCGACCCCACTCCGTAGGAGTTGGTTCTGCAAACTCCCCTTCTCCATCATCATATGGGCCATCTTTAAACTGTCTCTCGATGGCATCTACTAATCAACGCTTAAATCATTTGCCAAAAAGGCCATACGATCTGGATCTGAAGGATATGGTGAGATCCTTAAGCGCATCACAGAAGCATGAGGATCGCATCGTATGCGATCGAGAGCGATTAGTTGCACTAGTTGCTCGATGCAGTGGAAATTTAAAAAAAATTCATGTGACAAAACCACATGATCCAAGAACGCTCCTCGAATCGTTTCGTCTAAACAACAAACAAGTAATAGGATTACCTCTTGAAGCGTGGTTGCGATCGAGTCTCTAAACGAAGAGACCTCCTGTCTCAAGTCTGATCCGACGGAGGAGACGCTTGCGAGAGCGTGGATGAGACGCGTGCTTCTCATAATCCTTGTTGATAATCCAAGCCACGGATCTCCTGATCTCAACAAACGAGATACGACGTCTTCTTCATGAGATAGGCACGCTGAAGTAGATGGAGATCCACGAGCAACTGATCATGCAGCATAACAACGACACTGCGGCGATGGAGAATCTCTATAGGGCATCCATGGTGGACAGCCACATGAGAGAGAGAGAGTAGGCGTGTAGAGAGAGAGACTTATGTTCTCATTGTGTTGTTGTAACCAAGAAGAGCAAGGGGTGCCTCTCCTTTTATAATATTTTGGGATCCATGGATCTCAATCCATGGACAACACAAATCCAATGGCTTGCATTGATTTGTGTTTCTTTTAATGGCCAAGATTTTGTTGGTAAAAAACCAACAACAATTAATTTAATTTATATTAAATATATATTGATAAATCAATATGATTTAATCCCAAATTAAATCAATCAAGCATGGAGATTTATATAATGAAGATTGCCTCCTTCCATAATATGGGATTTGGTGGCAGTCTCATGTAATCTCATGAGATTACATTATTCCATGGAAATCTCCAAGATTTACAACAACACTTGTTGTAAATTATTCTACAAAAATAATTCATAATTATTTTGTGAATATTGCAATCTTGCCATTGAAAAATTGTGAATCACATTCACAACCCAAAATAAAATGTAAATTACATTTTCAATTAATTGTCCAATGTGAATCCAATTCACCTCAACATTTAATTAACAAATGTAAGTTACAAATAGCTCTCTCTTATATATTATAAATCACATTTATAATATATATGATTAATATGGATATTGCTATTGATGAATCTCGTATTCATCATGCTAAAATTGGTCATTTAGGCTTTGTTCCCCATCATTCACTTGTAATTAATCATTAATAGAGCATTATTAGCATTCATGCATGTGTGAATAATATTTGCATTTCATCATGCATAAATTGCATTTAAAATCCCAAGTGTAAATTAGCCCAAAAAGTCGCTAACTTCTCACATTTTTAATTAATTCATCCTAACTCCGATTGACCCAAAACCACCTCCATTGTGTAGATATTACTAACCTTATTAAATAAAAAATATAAAAAAATTACCAACCCAATAAGTGTTAAATTATCCCAAAGTCTAATTTCACATCTGACAGACTAAAATGAGCATATCTCCCACATACAGTGTCCGATTTTGGTCTGCTCACTTTTAAAGTACTCCATTTTCAAATACCTTCAAAACAAGACCAATTTCATAAAATTCGGAGCTCATATGTGAAAGTTGGGGTTTGGGCCTCTTTTGCGCATTTTGACTTTTTGCTATTTTTGACCTGAGTTTTTATGCACTTAATTAACCTTTTAATTGTATTTCTTATTCATTTATGTTCTTTGATGAAAGTTTTATTAAGCGACATAAAAATCCAAATCCAGATCAAAACTGAAATTAAAGAAACTGACCGAGTCCAAGTGCCCGTTGTCGGTCTGTACAAAAGTTGTGTGTTTCTGATTTCTATTTTATTCTCCTATTTTCTTATTTATTAAAATCCAAAAAAATAGATTAGTGTGTAAATAATTTTATTATATTTTATCGTATTTTTTCTATATTCTTTATCCCCTTTAAAACCATCAAAAAATACAAAATCCCAAAAACCCGATTTTCTATACACATGGAGAACCACCAAAAATACTACTTCTCACAGATGACCTCTTTTGCTCCCGAGCCCTTCATGAAAGTTGTAGATCTCGATGAGACGAACAACTTTCGTGAAAAAATTTTTTGATCCGAGGTCTCCTTCTATTTCTTTTCTATTTTTCTTTAACTTTAAAATTTGAATTTTTTTGGGGTGCCACATGGCAGCCCCTGGGCGTGCCCCGTGGCACCCCTCACCTCTCTCCCCAGCCGCCCGGGTCACGTGCCCAGCACGTGACCCCCACCTTCTTCCACCTTCGACCGTTACCTTCCCCCACCCCCCGGTCGTTTCTCCTCCTCCACCCACCCACCATGCGCGGCCGCCATGCACGGCCTTACTTCGCGTAACCCCCTGCTTCCATGACTATAAAGCGTCCTCCTCGCCATGCTTCGAGCTGCATCCACCCTTTTCCTCGAAGCCGGTGACAACGGCTGGACCATCGCGGTGCGATCCGGAGGTCGCTGACCTCTGTGTTGCCCCGAGCAGCCAAGTTTCGATGTGTCTTCGCCCACAGCTGAGGCGAACACTAGGAGGAGGCCATAGCCACTTCCGACCTTTGGCGAGTTCACCCTTTTCCCGGTATTTCTTCCGCATTTTTTTGTTCCGCCTGCTTCAACTTCAACCACAGAACTCCGGCTCGACACCCTCCGCCACCCTTCATCCCCGACCACCGCTACCTCCGCTCCGTGTCGTCGACTTCCACGCCGACAACGTCGTCTCCTCCAGTCGCCGAACGCCCATCTACGGAGCTGTTGCGCCTCCGCCACAACCACCGCCTCGCCACCTGCCATCGCGTCGTGTGTCGGTCGAGGTGCGGCGCTTCAGTCCCCGCTTGCCTCCGCCGTGCTCGACTCTGGCCGAGCCCCACCGCGCCTTGGCCTGCGGCACCGCCTCCTCCGGCCGCCCCGCTCCCCCGCTGATGCCCAGGCGCCGTTGGATTGGGCGACGGTGGCCCTTGATCCAACGGTGCTCATTCTGCCACGCAGCAGCCCCGAGCCTTGGCCCCAGCCTCGAGGTTCGGGTCCCCCGAAGCAAGACCGAGCTGCCACGTAGACTCGGGATCCCGAGCCTGAGCCTCGGGGCATCCGAGCCTCCCTCATCCGCCGAGCCTTCGCCCCGCTCCCTAGCCTCAGGTTCGGCACCCAAACCACAGGCTCGGGGACCCCGAGCCTCCCGGTCCTCCCATGAGCCTGCTAGCGCACGTGCAACGCACGTACGCGTGGGAAAATTGCACTCAAGCCCCCAAAGGTTTCTGAAATTGCAAAAATACCCCTGCCGTGGGTAAATTACAGAGGGCCCCTCAAACTTTTATTATTTACAGATAAGTCCTCCCAAGGACCTCTTTGCAAGAAAAACTTTATTTTATTTACATTTTAGTCTCTGAAATTTCATTTTAGCGTATCTTTTTCATACGGACTCCGATTTTAGCGTACAATATGTCATTTTGAAGCTAATTCCGTGCTCTATCACTTGACATTATTTATTGTTAATTATCATTTGAGGATTTATTTGATCTTATGCAGGCTCTGTTGACACTTTGTATTGATTAACTTGAGGAAAATTTGATGATTTCTTTTGCAGGAGCACGGCTGAGGACTTTACATTGAATAATTCCCTTTGAATCATTGATTACTATATTTGGGGATTTAAATCACACGAATTTTGAGGATAAATCCTATACCTTGATATTCTCATTAATTGGAAGCAGGATAATCTATTCCTCTTATGATTGTAATCTGGGATTAAATTGAATATTTTTCTTGATCCATATCGATTGATCTGTGATAAAATTTGAGGTCATTGATTTTTATATTTTGGAGCAAAAATCTTAATCTCAGATCCTGTGCTGAACTGTTGTCTCTATATTTTTTGCATCTAATTGCATCTCATTGCATTGTACATTTTCTCAACGCATAAATTAATCAAGCATTACTTAATTATTTAATTTGATTTAAAATCGTGCAACTAAAAATCATCATTCCATGTGTTCGACCTTGGTATACTTGCCAAGTAAAAAAATACTCAACAACATTCAAAGATTGTGGTGTTTTGATCGACCGAAATTCGCCTCCTATAATACAATTATCGATTATTAAAGAGGTGAATTTCACGCTCATCAAATGGTGTCGTTGCCGGGGAGCGGCGAATTTTTAGGGTTTTAAATTATTTTTGTAATTGATTTTTGTCAAATTAATTTCTGTGTGTCATTTCTCTGCATTTTATTCTGCATCTCTCTCTTACTCCAGATACTAACCACAAGTTCTCTCTTTGTAGACTTCTGGGAGCAGAATTTTGGATATTCATCAAGGATCTGCATGGAAGATTGAATTTTAATTTCTGTGAGAGAGAGAGCTTAGATTAGGTTTAAATTTCTGCACTATTCACAGGGTCCCTCTCTCCTTGTACCCATGTTAATTTGTAATATTCAGGACTGGACTCTTTGTGGCTTGACGTAGAATTTAGGAGCACATACGCTAGATTAGAATTATTTGATTGTGCTCGTAATTCTTAGGCCACACATTCACTAACCATACGCACTATAGATCGTTCAACATTAGCCAAATTTTTAAATCAATTCTTCCCGCTAATAGAACTATCTGTTTAAGGCGTTTTCCATCTGTGCATACCATTTAGTGTAATTTAAATTCCTTGTCTTGCATCTCGCATGAAGAACACGAGGATTCACTATAAGTCCTTCTCTTAAGCATGCATCATTGATTTACGTTGCATCGGCTTTTCCGATCCTCCTTCCTCAAAGTTTTACAACTTAGGATTTAACGGAATTGGGACTGCTCTTTAGGCATGGATTTCTGTGCTCATATAAACTACAGTGATAACCTCAACTTAAAACTAGGACTGCTAATCAAGGTGACTATAAATAAACTGATCTAAAATTAACCAGTGTTTGGTGGAGAGAAACCCACTCATTGTTTGTAAGGATCAGATTGCACACCTAGGAAAGAGCCCAAAACCGAAGTGCTTCATTCAGACTACTGATTCTCAAAACAATTAGCTACTTTTCAGTGAGGGTCTCGGGTAGCCGTTTACGGTCCGACTTCCCTTAGCAGAGTAGGTAGTTTAGAGGACATCGCGGAAGGCTCCGTCCTCAAGTAACACAGGTAGCCGTTTAAACGGTCCGTACTTGCACCTATACTGGCTGAAAGTAGGTGCAACTAGTTGTATGAACTCGGGACAATCTTTGTGAAATATTTCGGCACCTAACAGCTCCGCTTAATTTTAAGACCGTTTTGTCATTAAATTAAAATTGAAAAGATAAGCGGTCGAACCCTAGCGCGCCTTCATCAGTGTTGAGTGGGTGAATCAGCGTGTTTGTTTTGTGTTTGATTTGTGTGTGTCAAAGACTTTGCAATCGCAAGTAAATCATGGTTTGCTAATCATTCCATCCATCTTGACAAGATGTCGGCACAGTGGTCTTCTTTTCTGATCTCCACGACCTTGTACCGATATTCTTCTTCGCACACTCCTCAAGAGAACCTGAGCTTCAAATCAAATTCACCTCAGTCATCATTCTCTTCCCGCCATACATCTCACCCTATGACCACACTTCTTCTTGGATTAGCCCTCTCTCACATTCTGACAATCGTATGGACATGAGAGAGAGACCATAATCGAGGATGAACAATAGAGTGACTGATATTGACAACAGAACACGATTTTCGGTTACTATGATCCCTCAGCCTTTTGAACCATCCTCTACTCAGGATGACTATCCTCTTGAGTATAATCAATTTTCCTTCGACAATCCACGAGAAAACCAAAGTCAAGGAAATACAACTCATGACCAGAGTACAATGTTTATGAACAATCAATACTCTACTCAAAGTTACATGCCAAAATCACGACACATGGAGAATGATTATTCAATCACTAGTCATGAGATGTTTGAGGATGAGATTACTCGGATTAATCATAGAGCATATACTTTAACAGAGAGAATATATGATCTCATCCAGTCTATGCAAAATTCAGAAGAAGTGAGGCCACCACCATGCGAACCACTAGATCATCACAATCAGATACGACCACTGACCTCTGACCCCCCGACTGACCATATTACAGAAAATACTAAAAAATTGAAAAATTTGAAAATTCAAAAAAATTGGACAATTCTGAAATGGAAGCATTTTGCAAGAGTCTGATCTTAGAGCTTCCATTAATCAAAGCCATAGAATATGTGCCCGATCTTAAGAGATTTGTGAAGAGTCGACTGAACCCCAAAAAGACGGGCAAGAAACAATCCACGACTGAATATCATGTCATATCTATGGCTAGTTCTTTGGTGATGAATCATAAAATCAAAAGCCGCAAAGTCAAGCGGTTGACTCGGATCACATGTGAAATTGAGGATTCAACATTCACTCATGTTTGGTTAGACGATGACTCCACAGTAAACATCCTCCCGAAGTCCGTCTTTAATCAACTTAAATTCGGACAACTCAAAAAGACTAGGGTGATCATTCAATTACCCGATCGATCTACCAAAAGACCGCGGGGGATCGTTTCGGTCGTCGTAAATTTCCGAGGTAAAGAACATAAAGTGGACTTTATTGTCCTTGACATTGACCACCCCGGAAGGATGTCTGAGTCTCCTATCATTTTAGGAAAGCCGTTCTTAGCCTCCGCTAAGGCAATCGTCGATTGCGAGACTCAGGAAATCAAGTTCCCGAACTGGGACCACAATGAACAAAACCCCAATGACACGTCCTGCTCTGAGGAAAACCAAATTGAATCCGACAGTTATGATCAGAAAATAAAGATTTTACATTATCAGACATCTCTCCATGACACACTGATAAAAACCCTAGCTAAAAGACTGACTGTTGGACAAACTTCGGATTCTCACCACCCTATCACTGCTCCTAGGAAAAATCATGATTTTGGAGCTTATGAGGAATGATGAATCTGTGATTCATGACTCTAAAAGTTGAAAATAGAGCTTTGTTCCCGAGTAATTAGCTGCATATTTCCACTTATATTGCATAATTAGCATTCATGCATGCATTGATAACATCTGTATTTTAGCATTCATATTGCATAAATAAGAAGCCAAATTCATCTGTAAAAATCACCTGTATATTCTCCATATTTACCCTATTTGTATATATTTTATACTAACTCCGAATCCAATAAAACCAACTCTATAGTGTATATATTACTAACACTAATTAAAGAAAAATATCAAAAAATACTAACTTGTAAAATTGACCAATAAAAGCCGAATCCAAGTTTGAAACCATGAACCTTAAAATGTGTGTATCTCTCTCATACAATGTCCGATTTAGGTCTACTCACTTTTAAAGTAATATACATTCAGAGACCTTCGAAACAAGACCAATTTCATTAAAATCGGAGCTCGTATGCAAAACTTGGGTTTTGGGCCCCTTTTTTATATTGTACATATTGACCGTTTTGCCCTTCATTTTATCATTTTATTTTCTTAATTATTAAAAATCCCAAAAAAATTCATTAAAATAGAGACTCCTTCCCTGACGAGTCGATTTTTGTTGTCGACTCACTCCCATGGTATGCCAACATCGTGAACTATCTTGTCTCCAAGAAAGTTCCCAAAGATTGGCCCAAGAGCCACATCGACCGACTGAAGTCGGATGCTAGACACTACCATTGGGAGGATCCGATCCTTTTCTTTGAAGGACCGGATTGTGTCTGGAGACGGTGTATTCCTCAGGAGGAATACCAGTGTGTCCTTTCTTTATGCCACAGCTTAGAAGCAGGAGGACACTACTCCGGGAAGAGGACCACATGGAAGGTACTTCAGAGTGGCTTTTACTGGCCAACTCTGTTTTGCGATGCCATCACCTTTGCGAAGTCATGTCCAGTATGCCAGAGAATGGGAGGAGCCGTTGGTTCCAAGGATGAGATGCCAATGCAGCCTGTCATCATTTGTGATGTCTTTGACGCATGGGGCATTGATTTCATGGGCTCATTCCCTGTTAGCCACGGGTTCGAGTATATCCTTCTTGCGGTAGATTATCTATCCAGGTGGGTGGAGGATATCCCAACCCGAGCTGCAGACAGCAGGACTGTCTGTAAATTCATCAGAGAACACATCATCTCTAGGTTCGGGATCCCCAAAATTATGATATCAGATGGGGGTAGCCACTTTGTAAATCGTAAGGTGAAGAAACTCCTAAAGGACTACAGCATAGAATACCGTGTCGCTAGTCCTTACCACCCATAGACCAATGGTATGGATGAGGTGTCGAATAGGGAGGTGAAAACTATATTCCAAAAGCTCGTCCGCCCAGACAGGAAGGACTGGTCTCAGATCTTGGATCAGGTCCTATGGGCGTATAGGACAACTTACAAGACACCGTTAGGAACCTCCCCATTCCGAATGGTATTCGAAAAGCCGTGCCATTTGCCCGCAGAACTAGTGCATAAATCAGAATGGGCAATCAAGAAGGTCAATTGGAACACGCACCTTAGGCAGAAGCAGAGAGATATAGATCTGAATGAGCTTGTGGAAGTCAGAAACCGCACATATGACAACAGTTTGGTGTATAAGGACAAGGTGAAGCGTTGACATGATAGATATATCAGAAGAAAGACCTTTGTTCCTGGACAGAAGGTATGGTTGTTTAATGCTAGTCTAAAGATCTTCCAAGGCAAGTTGAAGTCCAAGTGGACAGGCCCATTTGTCGTCCGTACGGTGCATGATAGTGGATGTGTCGAGATCTCAGATCTCGCAGATGACGCACCAACATTCCTAGTGAATGGACAACTATTGAAGCACTTCGTCGAATCCAATGAGCAGTTAGTCCATGTTGAGGAGATTGTATTCATGCACGAGACAGATTCAGCAGATACACTTCGAGCCGCGTATGAGACCTTGCAGCAGTGAGCTCTAGCCATCAGCAGCATCTTGAAAGATTCAGACCGACTCACTTGTATATATCATCATTCCTGTACATTCTGTCCTTTCTCCCCCGCGATTCTAGTAACCCATCCCCGCCTCATTAATCACTATCTTGGACTATACTTAGGATGACCAGATCCTAAGTACAGGGGGGATGAGCCACCTGAGTTTGTTCACTGTACATCCTCTAGATCACATCGGTTCTCACACTCACTCCTGTCCTATACTTAGGCTGATCAGAGCCTAAGTATAGGGGGGATCGATGCCCGTCGTGTATATACTCTACCATTTCTCCTCTTAACCCCACTCGCCTCATTTTTGATCTTCTTCTACACTTAGGCTGCCAGAGCCTAAGTATAGGGGGGCGGAGCATCTTCTTTACCTTTTTGTTATTTTAGCTCTCCTACGCTTAGCACGAGCTATGTCTTTTTCCTCGCTTTTCGTGCTCTGAGGACATAGCACACGCTAAGTATAGGGGGCATGTATATATTATATATATACTTTACCCATAGCTCGTACTTTCGTGTATTTTCACGTACTTGTTGTATTTATTTTGCAATAATTACGGGTGGGTAAAAATTGAAAAAAAAATTGTATAATACTTGTAACTTTTGTGAAAATTGAAAAAACATGTATGCTTGTATATTGTATAACATTTGTATAATTTGTATAATACTTATAAAACTCTTGTAAATTGTTGTAACATAGGAGGTATACCAAAGTTTTGAAAAACAAAAAAAAAACAACAAAAATAAATAAAAATATGGGCTTCTTATTTAATCTTGCATATCATCTCTGCATCAAAAAAAAGAATCTTGCATTTTCATTCATTTACATAGCATGCCACCCACATCTCATCAGCATATCTTGCATATGCAAAGTGAAAAGCTAGTGGGTTTTGAACCTAGTTATGAGTAGATATTGAGGATGGACTTGATTTGACTTTAATCCACCTAATTTCAGAGGAACCTTATAGGAGCTGGAGTTAAGATTTTTCAGGTCAAGTGACCTAATTCTTTGAGTCTGCAAGTCTATGTTCACATGTCATCTTGATTAGTCTAAGTAGAATATCTCGTGCACACGCATGATTCTTTTAGATAATGACCTAACTTGGACAAGCACCATGCACGTAGCTCTTCATTGATGAGGTGGTGAGGAGGTAGAATCCTTTAGCTTGGAGTCGTACACAGGTGGAAACATCCGTCCTCCTCTAGGGAGGGTAGTGCATCTCAACCTAGTCTGGAGATGTTGACATCTGAGGACAGGATGTTGTGCGTTGCAATAATGCTTCAAAAGAGGGATAGTCTACTGGCTCAAGAGGAAAAACTCCTGATGTACATGCTGCACCTTGTATATAGTTCAAAAAAAGAAGAAAAAAAAGAAAAAAAATGCAAAAACTCCAAAAAAAAGACATGCCAGATAGAAAAAAATACCTGTCGGAGTATGTATATTAGCAAAGAAATGCAGCTGGATGACTTGGCTACACTGGTCAGGCATCCCGGGATAGGTAGCTGCACTGGCTACCATCCATTCTTTTCTCTACCCCCTCCTCTTGAGCTGGTCGTACTTGAACTTAGAAGGGAATACCCCGCTCCTCGAGGAAAGAGTTACTGGACCGGATTATTTGAGTTACCTTGTTAGAGGAGGCTGGTTATGAGCCATTTCTGATATGGAGAGCTATTTTACACTTACACAGTACAAGTAAGAATCATAGTCATCAGAAATTGGCGTCTGAGGATTTGTTCTGACCTGACTATTGAGGAGTCTTGAATAGAAGACTTGTGGAACTTGAAGTTTGTTAGGTCTTAAGTTCAGGTACCAATGAGGTTCCGCCACACAATTAATCCAAAGGTCGAGTCAAGCTCCATTTTCAACTTTTGTTCATGACCTTGGTATGGAACCCAAAATCATTTCACTCTTGCATTTCATTTAGTTGCTCGGGGACGAGCAAGGTTTAAGTATAGGTGGGTGATGAATCTGTGATTCATGACTCTAAAAGTTGAAAATAGAGCTTTGTTCCCGAGTAATTAGCTGCATATTTCCACTTATATTGCATAATTAGCATTCATGCATGCATTGATAACATCTGCATTTTAGCATTCATATTGCATAAATAAGAAGCTAAATTCATCTGTAAAAATTACCTGTATATTCTCCATATTTACCCTATTTGTATATATTTTATACTAACTCCGAATCCAATAAAACCAACTCTATATTGTATATATTACTAACACTAATTAAAGAAAAATATCAAAAAATACTAACTTGTAAAATTGATCAATAAAAGCCGAATCCAAGTTTGAAACCATGAACCTTAAAATGCGCGTATCTCTCTCATACAGTGTCCGATTTAGGCTACTCACTTTTAAAGTAATACATATTCAGAGACCTTTGAAACAAGATCAATTTCATTAAAATCGGAGCTCGTATGCAAAACTTGGGTTTTGGGCCCCCTTTTTATATTATACATATTGACCGTTTTGACCTTCGTTTTATCATTTTATTTTCTTAATTATTAAATATCCAAAAAAATAGATTAAGTTGTAAATATTCTTCTCATATTTTCTCTATTTTTATTTTGATTTTTCTCTTATTAAAAAAATGACAAAAAAATTACAAAAGATAAAATGCGGTATTTTATATCTATAAGGTACCACCCAAAAATACTTTTTGTACAGATGATCTCGTTTAATTTTCGGCCCTTCAAAAAAGTTGTAGATATCGTCGAGACGAGCAACATTCATGTTCACCACTTTTTGATCTAACCTCTTCTATTATTTCTTTTTGATTTTTCTTTGTAATTAGTTGCGGATTTTTCTTGAAGAGACACGTGGCAACTCCTAAAGCCGCCATGTGTTGCCTCCTCATTTCCACTTAAACCATTTATCTCCTTAATTCTGGACCGTTAGATGAGGGGGTTCTCCATCAACGGCTCATACCCATTCCTCTCCCACTCTCCCTTGACTTAAGGGAGAAGCCACCCTTTGACACCTTCCATCCCACCCCATCTCCTCCACCTTCTCCATCTCCTCTCCAACTGCCTCCTCCTCTTTTAAAACCTCTCCATCTCCCACACTCTTCCCCATCCGCCATTTCCATTGTAAGAGAGAGGAGAGCTCCTATAACCTTAGGTGACAGCTAGGGAGTGCAATAGTTGAGCAAAGACCCATCTCTTCCAAGGCGAGATCCAGGAGTGCACGACCTCCTGTCGTTGCCGTATCTTCAAGCAGCTGAGCTCCGCCCCAGCCGAGGTGTCGAGCAAAGATCAGAGCTCTCCATAGAGCTCCCTCCCAAGCATCTGTCCACCCCTCCAGGTAATTTATCCTTAATTTTCTTCTTCCTCTCTTCTTCTTCCTTCTCTACACCCATTTTCTCTCTCCTCTATTTCATCATCTTCCTCCCAATGAATCACCAAAATTTTTACACATTCATGGATAAATCACACGCTGCGAATGCAACGGTGATTTTTTTGAATTTTTCGGAGCAATCTCATCAACCAATTAATCCAACATTTAAGGTTGCTAAACATATGCATGGCATAACAGAGGATTTTGTAAGTCCCTGTTCTTGCCCTCCCTTACATATTCTCTCTCCCTACTTCTTCTTCCTTCCACCATAGCCGAGATTGGCTCGAGCTTTCTCCTTCATTGCAGGTACCCTCCAGCCCGACCTCCACCGCGCGCCGCCCTCGCGCAGACGCCGAGCAGCCACCCGCCGTCAGCTCCAGACCCGCGCGCCATCACCTGCAGCCTCCGCCTCCCCACGTGGCCACTCCATCCGCGCCTAGCCGCCGGCGCACCGCCCCCCCACAGCGGCGCTGCACCTCCCACGCCTTGGACTGTGCATCCAGCGGCTCCAGAGCAACCGCACACCACCTCCGCCTCGCGGCAGTCCGCGCGAGGTCCTCTCCCCTTGTGCGTCTCCTCTAACTGCGCCGAAGCCACTCGCTCCATCGCCAACAGCGCCTCCACACGCGGCAGACCCAGCCACGCCAACCATCCTTTCCGCCACGCCCGCGCAACGCACCACTCGCTCCACCAGCTACGCGCACAGTTTGAAGAAGCGCCCAGCTGCCCTCCGCCCCGCTGTGCTCCTCACGCCCCTCGGCCGTGCGGCGTGCACGAGCCCTCCGTCCTCTGGCCACTAGCTGCCGCCGGCCTCCGTCCTCCGCCATCGGCCACCTTGGAATACCTCCCCTGTTCAAGCAAGCAAAACATAGGAAGATCCATCGCACAATAAACAAATGGTGATTTGCAAAGGGACACTTGACACCCCTTGCAAGTTATCAAAGAAAGTTTAACTTTCCGGTAATTTGATTCAAGTCCCTGTATTGCATTCATAGCATTTGGCATTTATTTTCTTTGCATTCATACCCCTGCATTTACATATTTATTTTGTCATCATTCTATCATCCATTTCTAATTCTGAAAATTGCATTCTGTAGTATAACTCTTGTTTTATCATTTTAGCATTTATTTATATTTTTCTGATTTGCAGAATATTTATGGAATTTAATTTAGTAAAAATTGCAACATTTTGCCCATTTTTATTGATTAATTGATTGTGTATTATCTGCTTATCGAAAAATCTCTGAAAAATCATCATTGGTAGATATAAGTCTCTGCTACAACATATCAGAAAATCACACCATTTGCATGTATAATTTGTCCTAGAAAAATTATTTAGTGGAAACCTTAATCGATTTTTAATTAATCAACCGTGAAGCATTTTTACAAAATTTAAGTTGATTTGGATAGCTCTTAACTAGACCTATTTGGATTAATTTTGTTTCTAAAAGATATCATTGTTTATTAATTATTAAAATTGGATTAGTCGTTTTCACTAAAGTCTACATTTTTTATTATCCCTGCATCTAAAAATTCCAAAAAAATAGGGTTTCATTTCATCCCATTTCACTATCTGACCAAGTTTCATAATTTTGGAATTAATTTGACTATATTTTTTAATTAACTTGTAATTTGGCCTGATTTCGCATGTGTCTTGCATAAAAAACCGAAAAAAGACCAAAAAAATTATTCCCCGAAAAACACACCTTGGAAATTTGCTTCGAATCAACCTAAGGAGACAGCTGCCTCCCTGAGTTCGACCTTGGACTTCCAACCAAGTAAAAAAATTTCCGCTCGAAATTAATTTGACTATAATTGAAAGTGATTTTTGATCTGCTCTCATTATTCGAATGCAACGAACGATATCAATTAATTTGAACATTAATTTTCTCAAATTAACAAGGGTAGCGGGAGCATTATCAAATTGGACCGTATTATTGAAGATCAACATGATTATTTGAGTGGTCCAATCTTTGAGTCGACAATAATTCATGAGATACTTGAACCATATAAGGAACCGACTCCAGAAACGTCCGATGTCACCAAAATTCATGACCATCCGGAAGTGACATCAACGCCCCCAGCCATAAATCACAAATCACCAGGAACAATCTCCCTCGACCGAAGCAACACATGACCCTTCAAGAATTGGTCGACTTTTACAGGGATTCATCTGAGGAGGAACTCACGAATGCCACATCGGTTACTCAACACGGGGAGATGAAGACTGTCCAACTTCCTCCGAATACTTCTCAAGGAAACAAACCGACCAAGAAGGTCACCTTTGACCTAAGACATCAGGTGATTTCTGAAGAGTCCTTGTCCAATCCTGATGTAGTTCATCAGATAAGTGCAATAGCTACAGCTCTGATCCATGGGCACTTACCTCTGATCGACAAAAGTTGGAGATCCTCTACAGACAACTACTATTATCCTGAGGATGACTCCGACGATGGCTGGTCTTCTTCATCGGCCCCCTCTTCATCACACTCCACATCTCCATACTATCTCCCTCCACACTCCCGCAAGAAGGTCCGTCGCAAATTTCCTTGATCTTGTACATCCGCAAATATACCTGGTTCCCCATATATAATTATCTGATTATACTTAGGCTGCATGAGCCTAAGTATAGGGGGTCGCTACCATTGTTTATTCATCGCTTCTCCTCTTTCTTTTTTCCCCATCTATACTTCGTACGAGCTATGTCTACATTTCACTTTGTGCCATGAGGACATAGCACAAGCTAAGTATAGGGGGGTGTGTTTGTATATATTTTATCTACTTTATTCATAGCTCGTACTTTAATTGTTTTTTATCAAACATCGGGGATGGGAATAAGTAGTGTGTATAATACATGTTTTTCAAAAAAAACAAAAAAAAAACAAAAAAAACATACAAAACAAAAAAAACTTTTTGCATCAAAAAAAAATCATCACTCATGGTCTTGCATTTCATGCATTCCTTGGTCGATATATTCCTGACACATTCACCATCACTCAAGGCTTGAGGATTTTTTAGGACACTTGATTTCTGAGATCTTGAGATTCTGAGTTAGCCTGCCTTAGTCATTAGGGTTTTGAACTTAATAATCCACACTTTCCTAGTTTGAAAGATCTGAGCGCTATATTGCACTCTTCATCTCTACCTTCAAAAAAGAATATGATCAGTACAATCACTTTCACAACTGCGTGACCGATGAGATGAGTTAAGTTATCACTTGAGGAACTGGGACTAGAGATTTGAGTTTATACCCGATCTATGATATTCGAGGATGGGATAAAGTTAATGAAGGCTACAGAAAACCTGAGTGTCAGCAATACCCTAGCCAGTATGTGAACAAGATTCATATGCTATCTCTTTGATAGATGACCTAAGTGCCAGGGTGTGATGAAACTTAATGAAAATTGTTGATCAGTGTGCGCCAACTTTTGGTAAAAGCAGTGGAGCTAGCCAACAAAAGAAAAGAAAAAGAAATGTTAAAGAAAAGCTCTATTATCCAAAGTCAAATTCCAAATGAGCTTCCACCAATAGCGAGCGCTCCCAAACATTTTCAAAGTCTTCACTTGGACCAAGTGCTAATTAGGACCAAGGAGTCGGGCTGACACCACAAAAAGGGCTCTGCATCGTAAGCGATACAAGTTTGGGTGTCGAAGGTATCTTAGATACTCAAAAGAGACACACCCTGGTGTACTCACAGAAAAACAAGTGCAGACGACTCCAAATTCTTTTGACGGACACATTGATCAACAAAATAAAATATACTTGTGTTGAGTAATAAGGTACTCGAGAGGCACCTTGTTCCAAAGAAAGGGAGAGAAAATCAGACACAATCCTATGCCCTCCATCATCTGGCTGTCCATCTACACTTTCAAGTCTGACAAACTAATGAGACGGTTGAATGAAGCAAGAATAGACTTATTCCCTAATATTGAGGGTTAGGTCTAAAGGAGAGTCTCTTGGATTAGAACTTTGGGTGATGTCTAGACTTGACTCTCATAAATGCAGTACACTAAAATCATATCCTTATATTATATGTACAAACAAAGAGTCTGAAAATTAGAGAAGTTGGATTCCTTTTGATTAAAGCTTGGTTGAGACCAAGATTTTAGGATCACTCAAATTAAGGGTCTTCTATGAATTAAGCCTTGAAAATTCACATGCACAGTCAGGGATGTATTCAACTAAGTCATTCATTCATGCTCGGGGACGAGCATGGTCTAAGTATAGGGGTATGATGAATCTCGTATTCATCATGCTAAAATTGGTCATTTATGCTCTGTTCTCCATCATTTACTTGTAATTAATCATTAATATAGCATTATTAGCATTCATGCATGTGTGAATAATATTTGCATTTCATCATGCATAAATTGCATTTAAAATCCCAAGTGTAAATTAGACCAAAAAGTCGCTAACTTCTCACATTTTTAATTAATTCATCCTAACTCCGATTGACCCAAAACCACCTCCATTGTGTAGATATTACTAACCTTATTAAATAAAAAATACAAAAAAATTACTAACCCAATAAGTGTCAAATTATCCCAAAGTCTAATTTCACATCTGACAGACTAAAATGAGCATCTCCCACATACAGTGTCCGATTTTGGTTTGCTCACTTTTAAAGTACTCCATTTTCAAATACCTTCAAAGCAAGACCAATTTCATAAAATTCGGAGCTCATATGTGAAAGTTGGGGTTTGGGCCTCTTTTGCGCATTTTGACTTTTTGCTATTTTTGACCTGAGTTTTTATGTACTTAATTAACCCTTTTAATTTTATTTCTTTTTCATTTGTTTTCTTTGATGAAAGTTTTATTTTCATTTGTGTTCTTTGATGAAAGTTTTATTAAGCGATACAAAAATCCAAATCTAGATCAAAACTGAAATCAAAGAAACTGACCGAGTCCAAGTGTCCGTTGTCGGTCTGTACAAAAGTTGTGTGTTTATGATTTCTATTTTATTCTCCTATTTTATTATATATTAAAAATCAAAAAATTAGATTAGTGTGTAAATAATTTTATTATATTTTATCGTATTTTTTCTATATTTTTATCCCCTTTAAAACCACCAAAAAAAATACAAAATCCCCAAAACCCGGTTTTCTATACACATGGAGAACCACCAAAAATACCACTTCTCACAGATGACCTCTTTTGCTCCCGGGCCCTTCATGAAAGTTGTAGATCTCGACGAGATAAACAACTTTTGTGAAGAAAATTTTTTATCCAAGGTCTCCTTCTATTTCTTTTCTATTTTTCTTTAACTTTAAATTTTGAAATTTTTTTGGGGTGCCACGTGGCATCCCCTGGGTGTGCCACGTGGCACCCCTCACCTCTCTCCCCAGCCGCCCGGGTCACGTACCCATCACGTGACCCCCACCTTCTTCCACCTTCGACCGTTACCTTCCCCCACCCCCCGGCCGTTTCTCCTCCTCCACCCACCCACCATGCGCGGCCGCCATGCACGACCTTTAGTTCGCGTAACCCCCTGCTTCCATGACTATAAAGCGTCCTCCTCGCCATGCTTCGAGCTGCATCCGCCCTTTTCCTCAAAGCTGGTGACAGCGGCTGGACCACCACGACGCAATCCGGAGGTCGCTGACCTCTGTGCTGACCCGAGCAGCCAAGTTTCGTTGTGTCTTCGCCCACAGCTGAGGCGAACACTAGGAGGAGGCCATAGCCACTTCCGACCTTTGGCGATTTCACCCTTTTCCCAGTATTTCTTCCGCATTTTTTTGTTCCGCCTGCTTCAACTTCAACAACAGAACTCCGACTCGACACCCTCCGCCACCCTTCATACTCGACCACCGCTACCTTCGCTCCGTGTCGCCGACCTCCACGCTGTCAACGTCGTCTCCTCCAGTCGCCGAACGCCCATCTACGGAGCTGCTGCGCCTCCGCCACGACCACCGCCTCGCCACCTGCCCTCGCGTCGTGTGTCGGCCGAGGTGCGGTGCTTCCGCCCTCGCTCGCCTCCACCGCGCTCGACTCCGGCTGAGCCCCGCTCGCCGCGCCTTGGCCCGCGGCACCGCCACCTCCGGCCGCCCCGCTCCCCCGCCGACGCCCAGGCGTCGTTGGATCGGGCGACGGTGACCCTTGATCCAACGGTGCTCGTTCTGCCACGCAGCACCCCCGAGACTTGGCCCCAGCCTCGAGGCTCGGGTCCCCCGAAGCAAGACCGAGCCGCCACGTAGACTCGGGCTCCCGAGCCTGAGCCTCGGGGCATCCGAGCCTCCCCCAGCCGTCGAGCCTTCGCCCCGCCCCCTAGCCTCAGGTTCGGCACCCGAACCACAGGCTCGGGGACCCCGAGCCTCCCGGTCCTCCCACGAGCCTGCTGGCGCACGTGCAACACGCGCGCGCGTGGGAAAGTTGCACTCAAGCCCCCAAAGGTTTCTGAAATTGCAAAAATACCCCTGCCGTGGGTAAATTATAGAGGGGCCCCTCAAACTTTTATTAATTACAGATAAGTCCTCCCAGGGACTTCTTTGCAAGAAAAACTTTATTTTATTTACATTTTAGTCCTTGGAATTTCATTTTAGCATATCTTTTTCATACGGACTCCGATTTTAGCGTACAATATGTCATTTTGAAGCTAATTCCATGCTCTATCACTTGACATAACTTGTGTACAGATCCGAGGTTATTTATTGTTAATTATCATTTAAGGATTTATTTGATCTTATGCAAGCTCTGTTGAAAGTTTGTATTGATTAACTTGAGGAAAATTTGATGATTTCTTTTGCAGGAGCACGACTGAGGACTTTACATTGAATAATTCCCTTTGAATCATTGATTACTATATTTGGGAATTTAAATCACATGAATTTTGAGGATAAATCCTATACCTTGATGTTCTCATTAATTGGAAGCAGGATAATCTATTCCTCTTATGATTGCAATCTGGGATTAAATTGAATATTTTTCTTGATCTATATCGATTGATCTGTGATAAAATTTGAGGTCATTGATTTTTATATTTTGGAGCAAAAATCTTGATCTCAGATCCTGTAATGAACTATTGTCTCTGTATTTTTTGCATCTAATTGCATCTCATTGCATTGTACATTTTCTCAATGCATAAATTAATCAAGCATTAATTAATTGTTTAATTTGATTTAAACCCGTGCAACTAAAAATCACCGTTCCCTGTGTTCGACCTTGTTATACTTGCCAAGTAAAAAAAATACTCCACAACATTCAAAGATTGTGGTGTTTTGATCGACTGAAATTCGCCTCCTATACTGCAATTATCGATTATTAAAGAGGTGAATTTCACGCTCATCAGCTATCCACATTATTCATATCCATGATAATTAAATCACATTTAATCATCTTGGATATCTATTCTCATGTGCCCAAATAATGTGAATCATATTCACACTATTTACTTCTTTGATAATTAAATCACATTTATTTATCTAAGATAGCTCTCCTTATGATATGAATCAAATTCATATTATTCATGATAATTAATTCACATTAAATATCCATTTTTCAATGCTCGAATACTTATATCAACAATGAAATTATCCTGAACTCATTCAAGGTTAATGCGCTTTCTCCGCGGATACTTGGCCACAAGGATAGGGAGATTGTATTGTTCCACGTATAGTGACTTGGATGTTGTGATCACATCTCAAATCCAGATCTCGGGCCTCCCATAGATGCTTAATTAAATCAAGACCGCAAATCTAATCTTCTTATCACATCTGAATCACATTCAGATCAATGTCCAATATTTGGACCAAGATTAGATTACTTCTCTACTGAGAGGAGTCGCTAAAATCCAGACCCATTTCATCACTCCCTAAAGAATAGAAGCGTCATGGTTATACAATCGTTTATGATCACATCACCCTCAGGTATTCCCAATACCTTTACATCATGCATACTAGAAGACTTTGAATAAACTCGAAGTATTAGATCAGCTTTATACTGTCTACTTCAGGGTTTTATCAGTAAGTTTCTCATTTGATCATTGGGAGTCGGTATCGATCATATACTTTCCAAAATCATATATCATACCTAGGTCTTGATCATATACTTTCCAAAAGTATATATCAAACCTACAAATTCATTCAAGCTTCCAAAGCAAGACGACCGTGCACGGAATTTGGTTCTTCTCAATATCTCATGAGTGAGCTCATGTCTTTTGGTTCAGTAACTGAACCTGTATGATCCCTTTGAGAGATCTTATTACTCATATGCCCTTGTATGCACACCAGCGCGCCGGTGTATAGACCTTGATTAGGTCATCAACTTATTAGTCTGCCAAATGTACATACTTAGACATATAGCAACACATCTGTCTCCATTCAGAGGATGCGTGCGTATATCGTGACAGCATACGATATAGGACTTTGGTTATCTCGATCTCGTAAATCAACTCTTCGACTTAAGTTATCTAACACCTCTAAATCTCCATTCCTATGTAGAGGACCTGCATCAAGAAGTCGATTAGATATCAGCCTTTATGAGAAAGGATTTCCATCTCCTACTCAGGCTGGAGATCAACTCTTAACAATCATTTGACGGTGCTTGATGAGTCCTCAATCTAACCCTTTAGATATTCATCCAAGCACCAGCCTCTATGATTCAATAGTTGTATCAACAGTTGTATGATTATTAAGATGGCCATGGTACATAACCCTTATTGTACTAAGAGACCTATTATGAAAATTATTTATTCTTCATTTCAGATCAGGGAATGATATTCGCAATAACATTTATTGCATAAAATGGCTCGCCGTGGGCTCGCATGTCCAACAAGGTCTTCCCTCGCCAGATGGATCTCCCTAAACCTTGATACATTAAAAGGATAAAGCCTTGATCCATATTCTTGATATGTTGAAAATGAAAGGATATTTTAAGTGTTACTTACAATAAAGTTTGTAATGCAACCGTGTCTACCAATGAACCATTGGGTGATACGATTGTACCAAGTAATGTAGTTGTCTGTGACCCCATCTCCTCCTGACACTATAGGGATCGTATCCATTATATAATCCCTCTTATTCTCCCACCTCCCTAAGAAGTTGGTATGGAATTACATCTAATCTACTTTGATCTTCCCTCGAAGATCTGTTGAATGGAGTTTTGTCATGTGTTGCATTGATGTATAGCCATTTATTCACCTTTATTACTTTATCTTGTATTTAAAACTCTAATTAAATGCATGTAAATATAGATAACCTGTACAAATTAACACTCCGATTATTTCTTGAATTTAAATAAAAAATGAATGAATAAAGAAAAGAAAAAGAAAAATAAAGGAAGTACTTTAGACACTGACTGACCCTAAACCCTAAGACGAAGTCAATATTGATTGGTCGATAAGGAATAAAGTAACGGGAGATAAGGGCATACAAATACATATAAAACAACATTGTCACCTAGAAACCCTAGGTGACATGTACATTGTACATATCTCAAAATTTACACTAATTTATATACACTCATATACACATTAAATAAAAAGTATTTTCAACATCAAACTTGTACATAAAATTACATAGAAAAAGACAAAATTAATTGCACAGAAAAATAAGGTACAGTGTGAATGGGACTGATAAATAAAAAAATTCAACCCTTTAATTATGTCAAATTAATGTGTTGTAGTCGGTTGAATTGGATCCATCAAAAACCACTTGGGTTGATTTATCAATCAAATGCAAGCGGTCTAATTTATTTTACTTGGGAAATCCCAAGGCCGAACTCAGGGACACGAGCCTCTTAAGTACATATTTAGACTCCTAGTATTCAGATTAAGTGTTGGATTAAAATCTCATAGGTCAAAATACACACAAAAATATTACGCACACACTTGGAGACTCTTTTTGTTCGATTTTTCCATGGAATGCAAGTGAAAATACATACAATTATGCCTTAATTAGATAAAATAATCGAGACAAAAAAATATAGTCCACTTCAAGTTCAAATAATAAGGTGATTTTCATTGATGAATTAATGAAAGGCATGAGAAAACATTACATAAAAGACACTACTTCACTAAATTTAATAATCATAGATAAAAGTATCAAATCAGAAATCAAGTCATGCCATTAGAACGATAATGAAACAAGATTCGAAACGAGACTGAAATCGAATAAAACAGAGCTCGGATGCTCAAGATATTCATAAAGGAGTCCATGGGCATAAATGCAAAGAAAATATGAAATTAACTAGATCAAAGACTAAAAATAGGTCCCTGGAGGGATCTAAATAAAAAAATTAAACTGCGGGGCCTTCCCTATAATTTACCCACACATGCAGGGGCTAAATTGCAATTATTTGAACCCGGAGGGGGTTGGATGCAATTAACCCCAGGCGTGTGTGGTATGCACGTGATTTGAGGGCATGCTTGTAATTTGAAGAACTCGGCGGCCTCTCCCTGCAAATTGCCCAACCCTCACGTGACTAGGCACGTGGGGCAAGGCTCGACGGTCGGTGCGGGCTCGGGGGAGGCTTAGCGCTGACATGTGGTTCAATTAGAAACATCCGATCATGAAGATCGGACGACCATTGTAAAGGTTAGAAAGCATCGGTGTGGCCTTCTGTAGATCATTGGATGGCATCGTGACGATGCCATCTAATAGTAACCATGTGCTCAAGGGAGGCTCCTCCTCCGTTGAGGTCGGCAGTGAGATCAGGTCTCCGATGAAGCCACCCGAGCTCCGCCTGGCCGTGGGGAGACGTCAGAAGTTCGGTGAAGGAACTTGAGGGGTTGGCGATGAAGCTCCGATGACTCCGAACGTCTGGGGCAGTCTGGATGATGGCGATGGCATGAGATTGTTAGAGAAGAAAGAGCTTCAAATCTGCCTCGGTGAGAGCTCTGACCATTCATGCAGTACCTGTGTGGGTTAGTCCAATTTCTGAAGCGTGCTTGTGCAAGGTGGAGTGAATGAAATGGGGTCTCATACGGGTGGAGAGATAGGATACCAAAGCTTACTCTTCGGCGAACCGAAGAGGAGATGGGTCAGAGGTGGTCAGGCTATGGAGAAGTGGAGATGGCTATCGGAGGGATGGGCAAAGACGAGTGATGCAAGGTAGAGTAGATGCGATGGTGAGAGGAGGGTGAAGATGCGAAGAGCCGTCTAATTAATTTAGAGAAACCAAAGGAAACATCTCAAAGAGATCAAGGAGGCTTACTTGGAGAAATTGCGGATCGAGGGCCTGTGCTTGAGCTCCTAGGAGGAGCTCGGGTCTTCGCTGGACTCTCACGGCCACGGGGAGCTGCTCGTCGGCGCTGAATGGCCGAAGACATAACCTACCATGGCTATGGGTCTCACCGAAGGCTAAGTCATCTTCATACTGTCGATCTACCCCTCTGTCACGGGGAGGCGGAGAGGAGCTGGGCAAAGCCCCACGTACAAGTGGACGTCCGATCTCGATGATCAGATGGTTCCAATTGAACCACACATCAATGCTAAGCCTCCTCCGAGCCTCCTGAGCCACCTCTGAGTCTGCACTGACCACCGAGGGTTAATTTCATCCAACCCCCTCCGAGTTACAATAATTGCAATTTAGCCCTCCCTTGTGTGGGTAAATTACAAGGAAGGCTCAACAATTTATTTTATTTGCATTTAGGTCCCTCTAGGGACCTGTTTGTAGTCTTTGATCTAGTTAAGTTCATATTTTCTTTCCATTTATGTCCCTAGACGCTTTTGTGAATATCTTGAGCATCCGAGCTCTGTTTTAGTCGATTTCAGTCTCGTTTCGAATCTTATTTCATTGTCGTTATAATGACATGACTTGATTTCTGATTTGACACTTTGATCTATGATGATTAAATTTAGTGAAGTAATGTCTTTTATGTAATGATTTCTCATGCCATTCATTAATTCATTAATGAAATTTGCTTTATTATTTGAACCTGAAGTGGACTATATTTTTTATCTCAATTATTTTATCTAATTAGGGCATAGTTGTATGTATTTTCACTTGCACTCCATGGCATTATAAAAATCGAACAAAAAGAGTCTCCAGGTGTTTGCGTAATGTTTTTTTGTGTATTTTGACCTACAAGTTTTTAATCTAGCACTTAATCTGAATACTAGGAGTCTAAATATGTACTTAAGAGGATCGTGCCCCTAAGTTCGACCTTGGGCTTGCTCAAATAAAATAAATTAGACCTCTTGCATTTCATTCATAAATCAATCCAAGTGGTTTTTGATGGATCCAATTCAACCAACTACAAATGCATTAATTTGACATAATTAAATGGTTGAATTTACGATTTATCAAATGGCACCGTTGCCGGGGACACAACTCATCATTTGTTTAGTTTAGGTTTTTGTTATTAGATTAAGTGATGATTTTCTAACTTATTGGTCTTGTCTTGTTTTCCTTGCATTATTGATGATTCTCTGAATATCTATCTAATGATGGCTTTCTGTGGTAGGGTCCCTTGACAATCAAGGAGGCAAGGAGCAGAAGCTCTCGCCGCGAGGAGCTGCAGAAGCGACTATTGGAGAAAATTGAAGAGAATTACTGTCTCGCATTTTATTTCATGCATTCCATGTAAATAATCGTTTTTATAGTGGTCTTCGTTTGAAGACTCGCGGGTGTAAATGAACAATGATATTTGTGGTTATGTGGGGCTTACCCCACTTGATTGTCGACCTAGGATCAGGCACGCGGCTCTTCGAGCTAGTTCACATTTTTTTATATGTGTTTGATCGTAGGTAGGACACACATTAATTTTAGATGCATGTAAACATCGCTTCACTTAGAAAAAAATTAAATCTGTTCTTCCCCACTAATAGAAGGATGTTAGGTGCAATTTTCATCGACTTGCATACATTCAGTATTCGATTTTTAATTCAATCTTATTTTTCATGAATTTAGCTCAAGGCACTGCGAGTTTTCTCTTAGCATATATCATGATTTTATATTCTAAATTGGCTTTTTCTCAACCTCCCTTCCTAGCTTGATCACCTAGGATTAATACAAATAGGGAATGAGCGGTAGACGATGTTTGATTGATTTATGTTCTCATTAAATCAGTGATAACCTTAAAGCTAACAATTGGGACTGTTAATGCAAGTTGACAAATAAAATGGAGTAAAAATCATGTTTTGGGAGAGCAACACCCTTTTTTGCGTAGGATGTTAGGATTTGACATATCATTAATCCTTGCGTAAATTAGAATGATTTTATCACCAATAAAAGTGAAAAGATAATTAACCAATACTTGTTGGATTCATGTGTGAGTTGGTGAATCAAAGGGTATTGTTTGTTTGATTGAGTCTTGATTTTTTGGCACTCTCCCCTATACCCTAGGTGCTCCATTCATCTCCGTAGATTCACTCCCTCACGTGTACATCCATCCTAACCTCTTTGTTCCCCTCAGGTCTCCCCAACTTCATTTATCCATCTCTTTACTTAGGCTATCCTCAGCCTAAGTATAGGGGGGACCTGAGTCTCCGTGAATTTCTTACTCATTTATCCTTTCCCTAATACTTAGATTATTTCTAATCAAAGTATAGGGTCATCCTCCTCAGTTCATGTATATTTTCTATACCTTAAATTGAGCCATGGCTTTGTATCACTTAGTGCTATGAGGACATAGCAAAATTTAAGTATATGGGGGTATACCGTATATATGTACTTTAGCCATAGCTCTATTTTTGAGATTTTTTAAAAAATTTAAAACCTTTTGGGCTAGAGTATATTCTTATGAACTAAGATTGGATAAAAGATTTTCAAAGCTTTGAGGAATTTTCTATACTATGTTACATTAGTTTTTAGGAAAAGATTTTGAAAAATGGTTTGAAAATGGGTTTTTACTTGTTTTGAAAAATCGTTTGAAAAATGTTTGTAAAAATCTATATATATGTGACATGGTTTGGAAAATGTTTTCAAAACTTGATTACAATAAGGGAAAATGAGTTTAACTTGTGTTCTAATTTTACTCAAAAATTCATAAAATGAGAAAAAAAAATCTTTAAAAGGCAAACTGACTATTAAACTGAAATAAGTAGCCCTTTTCAATGAGGGTGTCCCTTAGCATAGTAGGTGGTTTAGAGGACATAACGAAATGCTCCATCCTCAAGCAACGGGTATCGTTCTACGGCTCGTACTTACACCTATATTGGCTGAAAGTATATGCAACTACTCATTTGAGTTTAGGCTAGTCAATAGGACTTTTAAGGTCCTCATAAAAAATTGAAAAAAATAAAAAAAATGGATGAAGGAGTTGGTTTAAATCCCTGTCATTTTCACTTTCACACAGGATCAGTGATGCTCGAGAACAATTGGTTTGAGAGGTCTTGAGATTTTAGGTTAACCAGCCTTATTTATCAGGGTCTTTAACTTAATTATCCACATTTCCCTAGTTTATCAGATTTGTGTGCTATATTGCGTGCTTAGTCTCTAACCTTAAGAATATGATCAACACTTCACATACACGACTGTAGTCATGATGATAGGAGTTGAAATTTCTCTTGAGGGACTGGGATGAGGGATTCAAGTCTGGACTCAATTTAATGATGCTCGAGGATGGGTTGAAATCATTGAAGGCTTCTTGAAACCTGAATGTCAACATTTTTAGCCAGTATGAGAACACAGTTCTTATGCTAATCTCTTGACATTTACCTAAGTGCCAGGGTGTGATAAAATAAAAAAAATTGTTGACCAGTGTGTGCCAACTCTTGGTAAAAGCAGCAGAGCTAGCCAAAAACAAAGAAAAGAAATACAAATATTGAAAGAAAATCTCTCATCCTTAAAGAGCTACCACCAAAGGCAAGCGCTCCCAATCCACTTGGACCACCGCTATTAGGATCAGGAGTCGGGCTTACACCAAAAAAGGGCTCTGCATCATAAATGCTACAAGTCTGGGTGTATAAGGTATAATAGATACTAAAAAAAGACACACCCTGGTGTACTCCCAGGAAAACAAGTACAGACGACTCCAACTTCTCTTGACGAACGCACTGATCAACACCAAAAATATGCGTTGAGTTAATAAGGCACTCGAGCGGATCCTTGTTCCAATGAGAGGGAGAGAAGAAATGACACAATCCTACACCCTCCATCAACTGGCTTTCCACCTACACTTCTGAGTCTGACAACTAAAGAGACGGTGGATTGATTGCAATATTTAGTTTATTCCCTAATGTTGAAATTGGGTCCTTAGGAGTATTTCTTGGACTAGGACCTTGGATGAAGTTGTGACTCTACTCTTGTAACCACAGTCAACACTAAATTTCATATCCTTAGTTTATATGTATTCAAGAGAGATTTTGGAAAATTAGAGAAATTGGATACCTCTTGATTAAGGCTAGGTTGAGCTTTGAAATTTTGGATCTCTAAAATTAGGAGTTCTTGAACAGATTAGATCTTGTAGTCACATGCACAATCGGGGGATAATCCAACTCATTTATGGTTGAGATGCTCGGGGACAATCATAGTTTAAGTATAGTGGGTGATGAAAGCCAGTTTCATCATATTAATTTGCAGATATTAACCCCCTAGCTTAAGTTAGTGTTAATAAAAATCAGATAAATCATTGTATATATCTGAGTCTTTGAATAAAGTAAAATACAAAAAAATTAACAAAACAAAAAATTGTAGTGTTTTTATACCCTTAAAAATGCTCACAAAATAATTTCTCCCTCTATTTGTCATCCTTTGCATTTTTGTTCAACATGAAACTTGTAGATCTCATCGAGATCTACAACTTTCATGTTTTGAGTTTTTCCAATTTCCTCCTCCTTCTTTTTCATGTTTTTTTGTCTGAATAATCTGATTGGGCCATATGGCTCTTTCTGGTTGAGCCACGTGGCCCACTAACCTTGCGCCAGTCGGCCCCATTTTCAGTCGTTAGATCCATCCCTTTAGGGCACCTTAATTACAATCGTTTCTTCTCGCTCTTAATTACAGTCGTTTCTTCTCGCTCCATCCTCCACCGTCAGATCTAATCCTGGAGCTTCCATCTCAGCCGCTTCCTCCCGCAACCATTCTCCACCCTCCGATCATCTCCAGATTGCATCTGGATTGTCTACCCCCACCTGCTTCTCCTCTCTCCACGCATCATGCCCACAACCATTGATGGCGTTCTGATTGATTTGATCAGAACCGCCCTCGAGCACCTTCCTCTCAGTCGTTTGATCGTGAGATCCAACAGTCGAGCTCCATCTCCTTCTCTCCCACATCCTCCACCTTGCGCACCCGTCTCCCCCTTTCCATTCCTACCGTCTCCTCAACCACCTTATCCACTCGTTGACCACGCTCACTCAAAGACCACTCTCCCCTCATCCTCGCGGACCATGTAAATGCCCTCATCTCTCTCTATCTCGCTCCATAGCACGTCTACAACCCACGTCGGCCATCATCCGCACTCCAATTTACCTCCTTCAAATAAGCTCTTGTCAGCCACCGTCACTCTCGTCCACTTGTGCGTGGGGCTTTGCCCAGCTCCTCTCCACCTCCCCGTGACAAGGGGAGGCCTGATCGATGGCACAAAGATGGCTTAGCCTCTGGTGAGACCCATAGCCATGGTAGGCTATGTCTTCGACCATTCAGCACTAGCGAGCTGCTCCCCGAGGCTGCGAGAGTCCAGCGAAGACCCGAGCTCCTTCTAGGAGCTCAAGCATAGGCCCTCGATATGCAATTTCTCTAGGTAAGCCTCCTTGATCTCTTTGAGCTTTTTCCTTTGGTTTCTCTAAATTAAATAGATGCCTCTTCGCATCTTCACCCTCCACTCACCATCGCATCTTCTCTGCCTCGCATCACTCATCTTCGCGCATCCCTCCGATAGCCATCTCACCTTCTCCATAGCCTGACCACCTCCTACCCATCTCCTCTCCGGTTCACCGTAGAGGGAGCTCCGGTCTCCAATATCTCCACCCGCATGAGACCCCATTTCATTCACTCCACCTTGCACAAGCACGCTTCGGCTATTGGACTAACCCACACAGGTACTGCTTGAATGGTCGGAGCTCTCGTCAGGGCGGATTTGAAGCTCTTTCTTCTCCAGCGATCTCATGCCACCGCCATCATCCAGACCTCCATGTACGTTCGAAGTCATCTAAGCTTCATCGCCAACCCTCAAGTTCCTCCACAGAGCTTCTGACGTCTCACCACAACCGGGCGGAGCTTGGGTGGCTTCGACGGAGACCTGATCTCTCCGCTAGTCTCGACAGAGGAGGAGCCTCCCCTAAGGGCACAGTTATCGTTGGATGGCATCCTCCCGGTGCCCATCCAACGGTCTACATGAGGCCATGTCGACGCTCTCTAACTTGTATAGTTTATATGTATTCAAGAGAGAGTTTAGAAAAATAGAGAAATTGGATACCTCTTGATTAAGGCTAGGTTGAGCTTTGAAATTTTGGATCTCTAAAATTAGGAGTTCTTGAACAGATTAGATCTTGTAGTCACATGCACAATCGGGGGATAATCCAACTCATTCATGGTTGAGATGCTCGAGGATGATCATAGTTTAATATAGTGGGTAATGAAACTCAGTTTCATCATATTAGTTTGCAGATATTAACCCCCTAGCTTAAGTTAGTATTATAAAAATCAGATAAATCATTATATATATCTGAGTCTTTGAATAAAGTAAAATAAAAAAATTAACAAAACAAAAAATCGTAATGTTTTTATACCCTTAAAAACGCTCACAAAATTATTTCTCCCTCTATTTGTCATCCTTTGCATTTTTGGTCAACATGAAACTTGTAGATCTCGTTTTGAGTTTTTCCAATTTCCTCCTCCTTTTTCATGTTTTTTGTCTGAGTAATCTGATTGGGCCACGTGGCTCTTTCTGGTTGAGCCACGTGGCCCACTGACCTTGTGCCAGTCGGCCCCATTTTCAGCCGTTAGATCCATCCCTTTAGGGCACCTTAATTACAGTCGTTTCTTCTCGCTCCATCCTCCACCGTCAGATCTAATCCTGGAGCTTCCATCTCAGCAGCTTCCTCCCGCAACCATTCTCCACCCTCCGA
The DNA here is from genome assembly GCA_037367405.1 of Ottelia alismoides. Classification (NCBI taxonomy): domain Eukaryota; kingdom Viridiplantae; phylum Streptophyta; class Magnoliopsida; order Alismatales; family Hydrocharitaceae; genus Ottelia; species Ottelia alismoides. The sequence goes on along the minus strand of JAZKJV010002462.1, from coordinate 24,693 downwards.
TCATCTCCAGATTGCATCTGGATTGTCTGCCCCCACCTGCTTCTCCTCTCTCCATGCGTCATGCCCACAACCATTGATGGTGTTCTGATTGATTTGATCAGAACCGCCCTCGAGCGCCTTCCTCTCAGTCGTTGGATCGTGAGATCCAACAGTCGAGCTCCATCTTCTTCCTCCAGTTCTCCTTCTCTCCCACGTCCTCCACCTCGCGCACCCGTCGCCCCCTTTCCATTCCTACCGTCTTCTCAACCACCTTATCCACTCGTTGACCATGCCCACTCAAAGACCACTCTCCCCTCATCCTCGCGGATCATGTAAATGCCCTCATCTCTCTCTATCTCGCTCTATAGCACGTCTACAACCCACGTCGGCCATCACCCGCACTCCAATTTACCTCCTTCAAATAAGCTCTTGTCAGCCACCGTCACTCTCATTCACTTGTATGTGGGGCTTTGCCCAGTTCCTCTCCACCTCCCCGTGACAAGGGGAGGCCGGATCGATGGCACAAAGATGGCTTAGCCTCCGGTGAGACCCATAGCCATGGTAAGCTATGTCTTCAACCATTCAACACTAGCGAGCTGCTCCCCGAGGCCGCGAGAGTCCAACAAAGACCCGAGCTCCTTCTAGGAGCTCAAGCATAGGCCCTCGATCTGCAATTTCTCCAGGTAAGCCTCCTTGATCTCTTTGAGCTTTTTCCTTTGGTTTCTCTAAATTAAATAGATGCCTCTTCGCATCTTCACCCTCCACTCACCATCGCATCTGCTCTGCCTCGCATCACTCGTCTTCGCGCATCCCTCCGATAGCCATCTCACCTTCTCCATAGCCTGACCACCTCCTACCCATCTCCTCTCTGGTTCACCGTAGAGGGAGCTCCGGTCTCCCATCTCTCCACCCGCATGAGACCCCATTTCATTCACTCCACCTTGCACAAGCACGCTTCGGCTATTGGACTAACCGACGAAGGTACTGCTTGAATGGTCGGAGCTCTCATCGGGGCGGATTTGAAGCTCTTTCTTCTCCAGTGATCTCATGCCACCGCCATCATTCAGACCTCCCTGGACGTTCGGAGTCATTTAAGCTTCATCGCCAACCCTCAAGTTCCTTCACCGAGCTTCTGACGTTTCACCTAGAGGTTTAAACGGACCGAACCTGAGCGAACCTATGTTTTTTAGGTTCGGTTCGTTTATTTAATTGAGCCTAAACTCGTGTTCAAGTTTGGTTCGTTTATTTTCGAACCGAATCTGAATCGAACCTCTTTTTAAACGAATCGAACCTAAGCGGATATCGAACTTAAGAATTCTCCAATAAGAGGGAGTGAAAAGAAGAGAAATAGAAATATATATGTGTATTTACAGTTAGAATAAATATTCATTTAGTTTTTTTCTTTATCTAACTCATCTTCATCTTTTGAAAAAAAATAGATTAATAAGGATTCATCTCTTTGAAAAAAGTATAATTATAATATATTTTATATCTATTCAGATGGGGATAAGGAATAAGAATAATGCGGGGATATACGATAAGTGATGTTTATACTTGTTCTGTTGATTTGATTCATTTGAAGATAAAGAAGGGAAAAGTACTAGACCATAGATGATAGATGTTGTAAACATGATGCGACTATTTATTTTTGGATAGTTTATACCGGGATAAAACCTAGTTATCCCATAAATATCTAGTTATCTCTAGACAAATTCACTTACCCTGGGATAAATACCACTCATCTCAAAAAAGTCCACTTCTACGGATAAGGGTTTGTAAATATGTATATGTGTATGTTTATCGAGCTTTTAACGAATCAAACCTGAGCGAACCTATGATTTTTAGGTTCGGTTCGTTTATTTAATCGAGCCTAAACTTGTGTTCAGGTTCGGTTCGTTTATTTCCGAACCGAATCTGAATCGAACTTTTAGCGAGCCGAACCTGAGCGAATATCGAACTTGAGAATTTTCTTACACCCCTAGTTTCACCACGGTCGGGCGGAGCTCGGGTGGCTTCGACGGAGACCTTATCTCTCCGTCGACCTCGATAGAGGAGGAGCCTCCCCTAAGCGCACAGTTATCGTTGGATGGCATGCTCCCGGTGCCCATCCAATGGTCTACATGAGGCCATGTCGACGCTCTCTAACATGTATAGTGGCTGTCCGATCTCGATGATCAGATGGTTCCAATTGAACCACGTGTCAGCAACAAGCCTCCTCTAAGCCTCACGAGCCACCTCTGAGTCTGCACCGACCGTCGAGCCTCGCCCCACATACCCAGTCACGTGAGGGTTGGGCAATTTGCAGGTAGACTCCGTTGAGTTCTTCAAATTGCAAACATGTCCTCAAATCACGTGCACATACGCGCGCTTGGGGTTAATTACACACAACCCCCTTTGAGTTACAGTAGTTGCAATTTATCCCTCGTGAGTGTGGGTAAATTACAGGGAAGGTCCTGCGGTTTTTTTTCATTTAGGTACCTCCAGGGACCTGTTTGTAGTTTTTGGTCTAATTAATTTCATATTTTCTTTGCATTTATGCCCTTAGATTCTTTTGTTAATATCTTGAGCATCCGACCTCTATTTTAGTTGATTTCAATCTCGTTTCGAAGCTTGTTTCGTTGCCGTTCTAATGACATCTTGATTTCTGATTTGGTACTTTGATCTATGATGATTAAATTTAGTGAAGTAGTGCCTTTTATGTAATGATTTCTCATTCCTGTCATTAATTCATCAATGAAATTCGCTTAATTATTTGATCCTGAAGTGGACTATATTTTCTTGTCTAAAATATTTTACTAATTAGGGCATAGTTGTATGTATTTTCACTTGCATTCCATGGCATTATAATAATGGAACAAAAAGAGTCTCCAAGTGTCTGCATAATGCTTTTGTGTGTATTTTGACTACGACTTTTTAATCCAGCACTTAGTCTGAATGCTAGGAGACTAAATATATGTACTTAAGAGGCTTGTGTCCCTAAGTTCGACGTTGGGCTTGCCCAAGTAAAATAAAACAAACTGTTTGCATTTCCTTGATTAATCAATCCATGTTGTTTTTGATGGATCCGATTCAACTGACTACAACACAATAATTTGACATAATTAAAGGGATAAATTTGTTATTTATCAGGGACACACAGATGAAAAAGCGCAAACAGAACTTCACATATCCATATTTTCTCCATTTGAACTCAGAATGGACCAAACATACCTTTCTTATGCTCTAAATTAAATTATATATTTAATGAAGGTGGCTTCATTTAATTTGGAGTTGAGATGCAAAAGTTGGCTTTTGGCTCCTTATTGTACTATATACTTGCATATAATAGTCAATATATTTACTTTATTTTTAGCTCTTTTATATTTTTTATATATTTTAAATATTACACAAAACACATTTCAATAATAAAATAGAATAAAATCACTAAAAAATAATCAAAATAAATAATGTATTAACATATATTGGTAAACTACACTTATATAGTATGTGTATGCAACTATTTAAGTAAACAAAGAAAATCAGAAAAATAAAATAAAAATATATAAATGCATAATTAAATATATATTATAAATATATAAATATGTATATAAAATAATAAATTCATAAATCCAAACTAAAAATCATTTATATTATATATATGTAATTATACTTATAATTATACTTGTAAAAATTAACACATAATAAATAAGTCGATAATAAATAAATAAAAATCACCTAAAATAGTACATATAATAAGAAACAACTTTCATGTTTTAAGAAAAAATGAGTAAAATCATTTAATATTTCTATTTCTCTTTTATTTACTTTTTTATTTTTGTTTTGTCTTATTGCAACTAATAGGGACCAATCAGGGAGCGGTCCTAGTTGACCCAGGTAAACTCCATGCTTGGACCGATCCGTCCTATGCTTTTTCCTTAACTTTACCAAACTTTCTTGATTACCTCAGATCACGCCTGCCCCCGACTTCTTCAACAAAGTTCTTTGCCTAATGATAAGCTTTCACACACATCAATGCTCGATCTTTTCCAACCATCGTTCCATGCAAAAACACTAAGCGAAGGCACCATCACAAGCGGCTTGTATGTATTCATCCCATCCTCCATTTTTGAAATTAATTCCTCTTACGTAATTTTTTGGCCCCTTGGATCATACATATGTGTGTTCCTATGTGAGAAGGAGTGAATCCAATCGATTCATAGTGAGGAGGAAGGTAATCGGAGGTGATTCACCCATCACAGGATAAGTCTCTGATGATCCTCTGCTCCCAGCCCAACTAGGCTGGTGAGATGCTCTTTTATTTGCTCTTTGATTCTTAGCGGTAGAAGTAGAGTAGTTTAGCATTTTATTCCTGCTGATTTCAGTATCTATTCCCTAAAATTCAAAAACCGTAGTTCGCTAGAACTCCGAGCCCCGACCCCTGTTCATTGCGACACACTTGTTTTCCATCATGCCTGACCACCCACACACCTTTCCCTCTTCATTTCCCTTTACCCCGACTCATATCCACCCTAGATCTTGCAAAGATCTAGGAGATCAGCATTCCTAATCTGCCACTCGCCAGAGTTGCTCCACTACGACTCATTCCACCATATTTTGCCATTAAATCAACCCAGGACCTTCGTCTCTTTGTGTATGAGCTAACCGTGCAGGACTTAGAGTTTGAAGACCTAGTTTGGGTCAAATATTTTTCAGCTGAATGTCCTTCAGGAGCTTTGGCTTCACACGCCTTCCAGAACCCCATCAGTGGGTCTCAGACCTAGCTGAACACACCACCAGGCTTGGTGGAGCAATAAATTCCTTTTGGTCCCAATAGGAGCCTCGCATATGGTCAGATGGTGGAGCAATTGTTAATCAAAGAAGGCCCAACCAAGCCTTCTTCCTTATTCTTCCATAGCAATAACAACCATCGGATCGCCTCATTGCTTTAGTTTTGTTCTCAGTCGTTGGATCGAGCCACATGCTAACCGTTAGATGGAAACATGGAATTGATCCATACTGCCCATCGCTAAAGAGGCATCATCTGTACGCTACGAGATGCGTGCATAAGCGATGTCGCTCCACTACAGGATCGTGCCTCCTTTGATATATTACGGATCCCACACTTACTTTTTATATTTTCTTTTTAATCCTTAAACTTTCAATTGTAGTTTAGATATTTCTATAGAAATTACTTTAAGGACCCTAAACTTTTCATATTTGCGCTTCAGTCCGATCCACGTACCTCAGGTGCCTATGCACATGAGGGGGCTAGGTATTTTGCATGGATAACCTCGAGGTTAGTGTATTAATCTTTAGTCCATAAATATTGCATATTGGGCCCTACTAGGTATTTGCATTTATACCCCTATTAGTATGGATAATGTTTTAAATTGTGGGTAAATTTCATGTATGCCCCTAGACTTGTTTAATATGTCATTAAATGCTTAAAAACTTTAAAAAATTGCATTTAGGTATATATTGCATATTTAAATTTGTAGTTATATTTTAATTACTAAAAATAATATTTTGCATCTAAACATTATAAGAAAATTATCTTGAGTTTTGGAGTCATAATATATCACATATTTTTCTTAAGAGAATGAAAACTATTTTCATGTTTATAAACGTACAAAAACCTTGTATTTTCTCATGTTTAGCAAGTAAAAATCCATAAAAAAATAAATATTTTGAAAATTCTAAAAAATCATGTGTGTTTATTTATGCATATTTGATTTTCTAACCTTTTATTTTTGCAAAATAGCAAAAAAAATCCTAAAAATTGAAAAACAAATGAAAAATTATAAATATTTAAAATTTAATAGAAAACTCACATTTTTTTAAGTTTCTGATTTTTTCAGGATCTCTAGTATTTAGGAAAATTGAAATTGACTCAATCTGATTAAATAGATATTTATTAACTCAATTTTAGAGCCCCTAATCAGTTATTTTGTTTCATTTAAGTATTTCCTTATTTAAAAATACATAAAATTTTCAAAAATTATTGAACAATCAAAAAAAATATAGAAAAATAAAAAAAGACATTTTATTTTATAAATTTTAAGTGTATATAACCATTTTTATAAATATATAACTCTATACAAGATATATAATATTACATATAAATATTTATTATTATTTATAACTATCTATAAATATATTTTAAAACCCTTAAAAAAATGACCGTTCTTATTTATAATTTCTATATTTATATATTTATAATATATATTATATTATTCCACCTCTTATTATTATTACTATATATACATATACACATTATATTTTAAAACAAAAATAAACTAAAAAGTACATAAGGAAAAAAGAAAATTATAAACTAAAAACGTTATATATATAAACTAAAAACCCATAAAAACATTTAAAACCAAAAATACCATAAAAGTGCCTTAGTTATCTATTCATTTTTGTTGCTCCATCCCATGATCCTTTGTGGTTCGACGCCTATCACATGCGTTATATACACATTCTTTATAGGTTATAATAAATTTTAGCTCACCTACTTTTATTGCTTAATCATTATCATGTATTAATTGTTGAGACTGTGCTTGAGTTAATTGTCGAGAGTCGAGAGAGGCGTCGATACAGAGATCGCCGGATCCAATTCTTCGGACATCATCTGCCCTCCAAGACCAGACGTTAGAGGCGTCGATATAGAGATTGCCGGATCCAATTCTTCGGACACCATCAGCATTATGTCGATTGGCATCATTCTGGGGAGCATCGGTTTGTAGAGTATAAATTAGACACTTCGCTTATATTTGGCATCATTTATTTCACTGTCTATATTTCTCTTGTCTGATTCTAATCACTTGCTTGTTTGAATTTGCTGTGAAGGGCTGCCTATTGAGGGAGAATTTCCTTGAAGATTCGACGCACTGAGATCCACAGAGACTGGTGGTTCATTGCCCACCGGTAGCAGAGAGTAGCAAAGAAGACAGGAAGCTGAGCAGAATTTTCTTAGCTAATTTTAGTGTAAATTCTGTGAGAGCGCAATTTATTCATTAAACTTGTAATAATACAGGACCTTTGACACTTGAACTCTTCACAAGCCCATTTTATCAAGTGATTGTTCACCTGGGGGACTTGACTGGTTTTTCATGATTTCTTCATCTTCTACATTTTATTTCTCCCTATTCTCTCTTTATTTTTATTTATTTTCCATGTTTTCTATTTTCTGCCTTATTTTTATTTACTTCTTGTGGAATGAGCCCTTAGATAATTAGGAGTGATTGTTCAGTAAAAGTAGGTCCAAAGTACTAAAAAATTTTGTAGATTCAATTGTTTGGACTTTAGTCATTGAACAAGGTTCTTCACGATAATAGAAGCTCATGCTCTAGGGAAATTTCCTCATTGCATTTCATATAGATTAGGTTTAAAACTTGCATCCCACATGGAGAGAGCTAGGAAGCATTGTAAATATTCTTATTAAGCATCCCATCATTTGATTTTAGACTTGCATTGATTTTCCATCTTCTGCCTATGATTTTCACCACATTGTCCAAGAAAAGAATTGATCAAATCGTTAGACCTCTTGCATGAATTTTACTCAAAACAAGTGAAATCCATAAAAAAAAAGGGTCTGCTAAGAGAACCTTGACCTAATTTAAAATTGATTAATTGAACTTCAACGTCTTAGGTTCGTAACACCCTCATTGTATTTAGGTACCTTCCAGGCAGAGTGATGCACGATCCTTAAGGAATAGAGCCTAAATCCCAGCCTGGGTACTGGCTTGTTTATTACATAGATGCACGGAGTATTGCCACTTTTATTATACATTGTCAAGCAGGGCGTTGTCTGCTTGTGAACCTGTCTGAAGTATTGAGCTTAGGCCATCCCTTTACGGGGGTGTTTGTCTCATCGTTCCATGTTAGAGTAGGTCCTTGTCTTTTTATAGACTTGGTTTGAAGTATCGATTTCACCTATCAACTTCCTCTCTCTACGTCTTTTGGTTGAGTAGTGGTCTAGATTCGATAACAAGGACGTTCAAAAAGTACATGATACTATTTACAAAGGAAGTGGGAAGTACATGATACTTGTCCTGTAGTACTCGCTCGCCTATAGAATTAACCCTAAGGACTAATTGATAAGATTGCCTGGTACAACCAACAAAATTTCGAAGATCATTACCAAACCTTTATGGCTTAATGTGTTGAGTCGGTGAGTTGTGGCTTGGCTGATTAGTTTTAATACATGTCAAGATCAAAAATAGTGCACATTTGCGCCCTTCTATAATATACTTTTTTCTCATTTCTTTTTTTTGCATCGCTCACTTATGAGCCTTCCCTTCTCTTACCCTCGTGACTTCTTCTCATATCCTCTACTCCTCATTTATCTACCTCTCGTCTCTCGAGATGATGGATCAGGGATGGTTTAGTCCATACTCCACGAACACCCTCATCGATTACCTGATAACATTGTCTCCAATAGTTCAGGGAGATTCCAGAGAGCATGATTCAGACCTTCACCTTGCGAATCACTCTCGAGACTCCCCACATGCTTACTCAGACCAAGAAAAGTCTCTTTCTAAATTTTGTCCCTTTTTGATGGAGATTGACTTCACTCCTTACACATATCCAACCTAATAAAGTTCAGAATTGACCCTAATTCTGAGCTATTCTCGTCCTCAGGTGCATGCTTCTAGACTGATCGGTATATTTTCTATTGCATACCTAGAGCTAGATTTGGATATCATTTCCTCCAAAAGTGAATCAGAGATGGCTCCTTAGAGAAAAGACAAAGGACTGACCTTGGATGAGACAGTAGATCAGAATTAGGTGAACACATGACTGCTAGCATCCATCCAGGCTATTCAACGATAGTTGACAAACCAAGCTCTTGCCCAGGTCGCACTCCGAAGGTCAAGAAAAACAACAATTCTTGAATATTGTGGAGAATTTTACTTCGTAAATGTACCAAAGTTGAACGCAGGGAACATACTATTTCTAATTGTATGGTTATGAATTAATTTAAATAATTAATTACTATGTTATTATTTGTGTCAGAGAATAGAATTAAAATAAAAGAAATGCGATGATTAAAATGTAAGAAAAGAAAGCAAGTTAAATAGAGGGAATAATTAAGCATCTGAATTGCGATTATGTATGATTCCAATCCTCATATAAGATGATCAGTTAATCTTTAAGTAAAATCACAAATCAAGGAAGATTTTGAAATATTTTTTCAATTGAATATATAAAATGCTGACTAAAAAGATCAATGTATCAAAGGCTTATCCTACGACAAATTTCTCAAGATACTTTGGCCCCTGATTTTCCCCTGTACTTTAATCCTCAAGTAAATGGATTTCAATAACATAACATGTTTGGGAATTAAAATTCCTCCTCAATTATGCCCCTATAAAGATAAATTCCTAAAATACATTGATCAATTATCAAAGAGAATTAATGAAATTTGAATCTTCTCAATCGAATCCATACAAAATAGATCAATAATTTTCTCAATGTGAAATAGTACAAATGTCGAAAATTAGCTTGCATAGATCAAGAGGTTCATCAAATATTTATCATTAATTGCAAGACTCTGTTATGTCTACAAGATATATAAAATGATAGAGTGTTAAACTAGATTTGAAATGACATATTGTGCGCAAAAATCAGAATTCAAATGAGAAAGTTATGCTAAAATGAAATATCAAGGATTAAAATGCAATGAAAATAATAGTTTTGTCTCTAAGAGGTTTTGGAGGGAATTATATGCAATTATTAAAACTTAGAGGGGACGTTGTGAAATTTTGCTAAGGCTCCATGTTCCTTGTACATGCTCAGCTGGCGGGGGTGCTTTTACGGTTCTCAATAATGGTAGGGGCTCCCATGCAATTTACCCCTCTCACACGTGTTAGGCATGTGTAGAGGAGGCTCGATAGGAGGGGCTGAGGTTCATGTGGAGCTTCGAGTACCTAGCCTCTTTTAGACATGTGAGCCCTGGGCGAACCATTCTTACAATAAATGTTATTGTAAAATATATGTTTATCAATAAAAGTTATTGATGTTTCACTACCTTTCTGAAATTAAATGAATGAATGAATGCACTATAAGGTCCCTCTGTACAATTAGGGATATGTACCATGGCCATCTTGATGATCATATAGCCGTTGATTCATTAAATGAATCATAGAGGCTGGTGTTTGGATGAATATCTAAGGAGTTAGATAGAAGACTCATCAAGCACCGTCAAATGATTATCAAGAGATGATCTCCAACCTGAGTAGGAGATGGCAATCCTTTCTCACATAGGCTGATATGCGACCGACCTCATGATGTAGGTCCTCTGCATGGGAATAGTGATTCAGAAGTGTCGGATTAGTTAGGTCAATGGGTTGACTTAACGAGATCGAGATAACCTAAGTCCTATGTTGAATGCTGTCACAATATAGGCACACATCCTCTGACCAGAGACATATGTATTGCTATATGTCTGAGTATGTACATTTGGCAAACATATAGGTTGATGGCCTAACCAAGGTCTATACACCGACGAGCTAGTGTGCATATAAGGGCATATGAGCAATACGATCTCTCAAAGGGATCATACATGTTCACTTATGAACCGGAAGACGTGAGCTCACTCATGAGGTATTGGGACCGATCAAATTCCATGCATGGTCGTCATGCTTTGGAAGCATGACATGAATTTGAAGGTATGACATATGCTTTGGGAAAGCATATGATCGATACCGATTCCCAATGACCAAGATTGAGAAACTTAGTGATCAAACCCTGAAGAAGATAGTGTAAAATTGATCTTGATCTTCGGGTTGACCATGGGTCTTCCAGTATGCATGATGTATAGGTATTGGGAATACCTGAGGTTGATGTGATCATAAACGATTGTATAACCATGACGTTTCCATTCCGAGGGAGTGATGAAACATGTCTGGATTTTAGTGACTCCTTTCAGTAGAGAAGCAATCTGATCTTAGTCCAAATGTTGGACATTGGTCTGAATAAGATTCAGATGCAATAAGAAGATTAGATTTGCGGTCTTGATTTAATAAAGCATCCGTGGGAGGTTCGTAAGATCTGGATTTGAGATAAGATCTCAATATCCAAGTCACTATACGTGGAACAATACAATCGCCCTGTCCTTATCTCCAAGTATCTACGGAGAACGCACATTATTCTTGAAGGGGTTCACGAATAATTCATTTGATGAACTACATATCCAAGCAAGAAGAACTTGATGATTAAATGAGATTTAATGATTAAGCATAATATGAAAAAGATTTATATTGTGAGAATAATTATCCAAGATAATTAAATGGGATTTAATTATCAAGGATTAGAGAATGTGGATAACACTATCCATAATATTTGTATATCATAAATATGATTTATAATATACATATATATTGAAGAGAGAGAATTTATGTAAATAGCATTTGTTAATCATTAATGTGGATTGGATTCACATTAATTAATTAATTGGAAATGTAATTTACATATTAGTTTGGGTTGTGAATATGATTCACATATTTTCAATGGCATGATTGAAATATTCACAAAATAAATTTTGAATTAATTTGGTGGATAATTTTGTGATAATGCTTATTACAAAATTAATTAAGAGATAATGGATAGGATAATGAGGAGATAAAACCACCACAAAAAAGGTGGCGTGCACCATGGGTGACACCACCTATTTTTGGGCGTTTTATTTATCTCCCCATTATCTCTATTATCTCTTGAAAATTAATTTATGTTAAATAAAATTGTGTTGATAATGTTGCAACATATATTTAATTTAAATATAAATTAATGTTGTTGGTTTTTAACCAACAACAATCATGGCCATTGATCAATACATACTTTACCATGGCCGTTGGATCTATGTGTCCCATGGATTGAGATCCATTGGATCCTAAACTAATATAAAAGGAGGGCTAACCTAGCCTTTCAAGGTACATTATTTTAGATTTGTAGAAGCCTACTACTCTCTCTCTCTCTCTCTCATTCTCTCCCTCTCTCTTTCTCTTCTCTAAGAAGTGGCTGTCCACTTTGTGTTGAGAAGGAGAGTTTCTCGCCTTCGTCTTCGACGACTCAAGGATCTCCATCTTCTTTGGGGTTGCTTGCCCTAAAGGAAGATGACGAATTTCGTTTGACGAAATCAGGGGATTCATTGCTTGGATCTTCATCAAAGATTGCTGGAGGATCGCGTCTCATCATCGCGCCCGCAAGTGCGTTCTTCGTGGATCAGACTTAAGACAGGAGGATCTCTTATTTGGGATCTCACGATTACAACCACGCTCCAAGAGGTATTCCTTATACTTTGTGGTTTGATGAAACGATTCGAGAAATGTTCTCGTGATCATGTGGTTTCATCACTAGATTAAAAATTTTATTTTTCGCCGCATCTTGCGACTAGTGCGACTAGTTGCCCCGATCGCATACGATGCGATCAACACGCTTCCGTGATGCGCTTAAGGATTCTCAATATCCTTCAAGTGGTATCAGAGCCTTAGGTCAAATAAGGTTTTGGATATGATCCATAGATCTTGGACGATTTGGGTTTGAAAGGGTCGCGAAAATTTTATCGCATTTCAATTTTCGCACCTCTGTCTAATTGAATTTTCAGTACTGTTTAAATTGTCTAAACACGAAATTTTCAATTGGATTTTGTTCCCCATTAAATAAGAAAACCATAGGATCTGAGTTTATGAAATTTGGATTTCATTTGCTCAAGATATGACCTTTTGAATATGCATATATTCATTGTTGCAGGAACAACAGATCTAAACGTGATTAATGAGTTAATTACTTTTTGATATGCCTCGAAAAGCGTGAATTATCATTGGGTTCTTTAATAAAACAAAATGGCAATCTTAGGAAATTGATTTTGTTTTTTTGGATTTAAATTGATCAAGATAAGTTGATTTTAGTGATTGGGGGTCACTGCTGGAATTCGACATCTTTTGATCATGAACCTTGTGATAAGTCATTCAAATATGATGACGAAAATTAATGGTTAATTTTCTGAAAAAATTAGTGATAAATATTTGTGAAATATTTAAAGAGATAATTATTTCATTGAATGACATTTGCCTAACCATGATGATAAGATAATTAATATTGATCATTGGTTGATATGGATTCTTCAACAAACATTGATTTCATGAAAAACCTTAGTTTATCCTACAATAGTTGTAGGACAACTTTTACATGAAAAACCTTCTTGCTTGAATAGGATTGGGGATTTGTTTAGCAAATCTCCTTATAATATAATCAAAATTGTTTTGATGTATATTATATGGTATAATTTCGGTTGAAAAACCGATGAGCATCTCAAAGTACATGATGATCTATCTGGCATTATCCTTTCCTGAGGTGGATATGGTTCCTAGTCGGAGAGCATTGGGGTTGTGGGTTGCAACGTATGTGGTCCGTCCCACTCTCGTCGGTACTGGCCATGATAGAGGGTAGGGACTCGATAATGCCAGAGAAGTCAAAGTGTATTTTTCTAATTATTAAAATTCGAATAATACGTACTTTGAGATTATACCTACTATTCAAGTAATAATCAAGTTTGTTGATTGATGATTGGATTAATGATTATTTTAATGTGATTACATTAATTATATCCAATAAGCACTCTATTATGAATAGATGTGTATTTCCCTTGGAAGAATTAATTATGTGGATATGATTCACGATAATTAATTATTAAATTTGAATATGAGGTGGTGGATCACATAAGTAACATCCATGGTCTCCCGTCAAGGTGAAGGGTTCCGTCACCAGGGATTGTATGTAGGAGATGCCTGTCCGAAGTGACAACTCCTGTATGCAAGCGCATCTGGATCGGGCTCTTTGCTTCTCGAAAGAGTAAGGCCATATGCGTAGTGACCCCAATATCGAGTCATCATATTATTGGGGCAATATTGGATTGCACATAGTGAGTTCTAATCCTGTTGACGGTTGGTTTAATTAACAACGGGTCAACATCATCTTAGGGGTGGTGGGCCCGGGTGTTAAAGACCGAATTGGGAAATGCAAGTTGGACTTGCAAGGCGGAATGAGTTCCCACTTCTTTTTATCGGATTCGCAAGTTCTCATATTATTGGGATGTGACAAAGATAGGAAAGGATATCCCAGATCTTGTTTGAGATATAGCGGTAAGTATATCTCTTACTTCGAAAGACAATTAGGGAATAATCTTTCAAACTTGACATAGCAAGACAAATTTGATTTAAAATGCCTTAATCAAATAATTATTAAAAATGAATATATAATTTTTTATATATTCTTATATAGTGCATTCTTAATTTCAGAAAACGAAGTCCATGAACCCACTTAGCAGGCTCCTGGAGGTCAACCAGTTGACCGGACCAAATTCTTCAGATTGGATCCGAAATTTGGATCTTGTCCTATCCGCGGAGCGCACCTCATATGTGTTATCCAAGGACAAGATAGCAAACCCTCTGACCACGGAAGATAAATCATATAATGAGAAATATGACGAAGACCATAGTCTGGCAAGGTTTTACATCCTTGGGTCATTGTCAAATGTTCTTCAGAAGCAACATGTGGAAATGAACCATTACCAAGAGATCATGCTGAATCTGAAGGAGATGTTCGGTGACATAAACCACACTCAGCGTTACAATGTGATGAAAGAGCTTATTCGCTGCAAGATGTAGGAAGGGACCTCTGTCCAAAAACACGTACTCAAAGTGTTTGGGTACCTCTCTGAGTTGGAAACTCTGGGAGCCTACATGGATTCTGACATGCAGGCTGATTTTATTCTCCTGTCGCTCCCTAAGTCTTTCAACAACTTTGTCGTGTCTTATCACATGAGCAAAGGCGACTTCACTAATGATAGGTTGTTAGCTGCAATGAAGTATGCAGAAGACGTAATGAAGAAGGATGACCCTCTGCTCACTAATGACATCGAAAAAGTCCGATGTCTGTCAATACTGCAAGAAGCCGGGCATGGCGGCGTAACTGCCCGGATTACCTGAAGTCTGCTGACAAAGGTAAAGCCCCAATAGGTATGAAATCTACTTTCATCATTGAAACTAGCTTTCTCGTTGGACGAGAAGGAAGTTGGGTTGTAGATTCTGGTGCTTCTGTTCATATATGCAATTCGTTGCATTTGTTTCAGGAAATTAGGAATCTGGAGCATGGGGAGATAGTCATCCAGATGGGATCTGATGCAAGTGTTGCAGCAGTCGCCATCGGGACCTACAGACTATCATTATCTAGTGGTCGAGTCATAGTACTTAAAGAGTGTCTTTATGTACCTGAAGTTAGAAGGAATCTGATATCTGTATCTAAGTTAGTTAGAAATGGATATTCCTTCACTTTCTATAATAAATTAATCATAAACCGTTATGATAAATATATTGCGGATGGTATTTTGACTTCTGGTGGACTCTATGGTATGTGCATTGATGAATGTGTCATGAATGTTACTACCACTGATAATGAAAACCCCAAGAGATCCAGGGAGTATGGAAATCATTCGAACATGATTTGGCATCAAAGGCTGGGTCATTTATCTGTTGATAGGATCAATAGATTGATAAAGGATGGACCTTTAGATTTTCTACAAGTTCAATCTTTACCTAGCTGCGAACATTGCATTCGAGGTAATATGACTAGAGCACCTTTCCGTAACAAGGTTACGAGATGCGAAGGTATTCTTGACCTAATACATACTGATGTATGTGGTCCCTTCAGTACCGTGACCCGAAATGGATATCGATATTATTTGACGTTTATTGATGACCTTTCGCGATACGGGTTTATCTTCCTACTACGTCATAAATATGAAACCTTTGAAAAGTTCAAAGAGTTTAAGGCTTTGGTTGAGAACCAAACCGATAGGAAGAACAAACGGATTCGATCTGACCGAGGTGGTGAATAACTCTCAGATGAATTCAAAGAATATCTTAAAGAGCATGGAATTGTCTCAAATCTCACTCCCCCTGGAACTCCCCAACTTAATGGTGTTGCTGAAAGATGCAACATGACCATCATGGACATGGTCCGTTCAATGATGAGCAAAACACGTTTACCTCTTAGTTTCTGGGGATATGCAGTAGAGACTGCGATATATATCTTGAACAAGATTCCTAGCAAGTCTGTACCCAGGACTCCTCACGAGCTCTGGTATGGTACCAAACTAGTGTTAAACACTTGAGGGTTTGGGGATGCTTGGTCCATACGAAGAACTTGGATGCAAGTAAGCTAGAATCTCGCACTCGTGAGTGCTACTTCATTGGGTATGTTAAAGATGGTATTTGATACCAGTTTTATGACCCTGAGACCCAAAAAGTTTTTGTCTCTAGGGATGTGAAATTTCTAGAGGATGATTTCCCTAAAGGTCAAGACAGAAATGAAGTAGATGAACTCATTGAATCCCCTGAGGATTTTGAGATTCCTGAATCAGAAACTGAAGAAATAAATAAAGATGAAACACCCATACCTCTTCGAAGGAGTTCGAGGGTGGTTGCACCACCTGAAAGGTATGGATTCCATGTGTCAGGTGGGACTGACAATGATCCTTCTTTATTTGATGAAGCACTCGCGGATCATGACATGGATAGATGGATGCTAGCAATGAAGTCAGAGATTTACTCCATGTATAAGAATGGAGTATGGACCCTAGAGGATCCACCTAAAGGGGTAAAACCCATTGGGTGTAAATGGATCTTCAAGAGAAAGAGGGGACATGATGGGAAAGTAGAGATTTTCAAGGCACGGATCGTAGCCAAGGGCTACACACAGAGAGAAGGCATCGACTACGATGAGACGTTCTCTCCTGTGGCTATGCTTAAGTCCATCAGGACACTGCTAGCTATAGCTGCATCTCTTGACTATGACATCTGGCAGATGGACGTCAAGACAACTTTCCTCAATGGATACCTCGAGGAGGATATCTATATGGAGCAGCCCCAGGGCTTCATAGTTGAGGATGGAAAAGTATGCAAGCTGAAGAAATCCATCTATGGATTCAAACAAGCTTCTCGTAGCTAGAACATCAGATTTGACGAAACCATAAAGAGTTATGATTTTGTGCAGAATCCTGATGAACCTTGTGTGTACAAGAAGCTTAGTGGGAGCGCCATTGTGTTCATCGTGCTTTACGTAGATGATATCCTTATCATTGGGAATGATACAGGAATGATGACCAGTGTGAAGATTTGGCTATCCCATACCTTCGAGATGAAAGATCTTGGAGAGGCCTCTTACATCTTAGGCCTAACGTTGTTCAGAATCCAAGAAAAGATAATATTGGGATTATCACAACACGGATACATCAAGAAGATTCTTGAACGATTCTATATGGATAGTTCCAAGAAAGGATTCCTCCCCTTAGGACATGGTATCCATCTGTCAAAAGGGATGGCTCCTCAAAGTGTTGAGGAAAGGAAGGCCATGGCTGGATGCTCCTACGCATCAGCTGTAGGAAGCTTGATGTATGCCATGATGTGTACTAGGCCAGACATCTGCCATGCAGTGGGAGTGGTAAGTCGTTACCAATCCTGTTATGGAGAGAAACACTGGAATGTAGTAAAGAACATATTCAAATATCTAAGACGGACGCAAGATTACATCTTGGTCTATGGGGATGGTGATCTCTAAGTCTTGGGATTTACAGATTCAGACTTCCAGTCAGATATTGATGATCAAAAGTCGACATCAGGGTTTGTATTCCTGTTAAACGATGGTGCTGTGAGCTGGAGAAGCAAGAAGCAGGACACTACGGCGGATTCAACAACAGAAGCCGAATACATTGCCGCATCGGATGCTGTAAAGGAGGCGGTGTGGTTGCGCAAGTTCATCTTGCAACTTGGTGTAGTTTCCTCTGATACTCCCGTCCTGTTACTCTGCGATAACTCGGGAGCTATTGCCCAGGCAAAGGAACCCAGATGCCATCAAAAGAGCAAGCACGTGGAAAGGAAATACCACATCATTCGGGAGATTCAAAAGCGTGGTGATATCATCATCACCAAGGTGGCCTCTGCCGACAACATTGCTGATCCTCTTACCAAAGCTCTGACACATAAGGTTTTTGACCAGCATGTAATGAGTATGGGTTTACGGATTGTACCTGAATGGTTCTGAGGGCTAGTGGGAGATTGTTAGACATGTGAGCCCTGGGCGAACCATTCTTACAATAAATGTTATTGTAAAATATATGTTTATTAATAAAAGTTATTGATGTTTCACTCCCTTTCTGAAATTAAATGAATGAATGCACTATAAGGTCCCTCTGTACAATTAGGGTTATGTATCATGGCCATCTTGATGATCATATAGCCGTTGATTCATTAAATGAATCATAAAGGATGGTGTTTGGATGAATATCTAAGGAGTTAGATAGAGGACTCATCAAGCACCATCAAATGATTATTAAGAGATGATCTCTAGCCTGAGTAGGAGATGGCAATCCTTTCTCACATAGGATGATATATGACCGACCTCTTGATGCAGTCCTCTGCATGAGAATAGTGATTCTGAGGTGTCGGATTAGTTAGGTCAATGGGTTGACTTAACGAGATCGAGATAACCTAAGTCCTATGTTGAATGCTGTCACAACAGAGGCACACATCCTCTGACCAGAGACAGATGTATTGCTATATGTATGAGTATGTACATTTGGCAGACCGATAGGTTGATGGCCTAACCAAGGTCTATACACCGACGAGCTGGTGTGCATATAAGGGTATATGAGCAATACGATCTCTCAAAGGGATCATACAGGTTCACTTATGAATTGGAAGACATGAGCTCACTCATGAGGTATTGGGACCGATCAAATTCCATGCATGGTCGTCGTGCTTTGGAAGCATGACATGAATTTGAAGGTATGATATATGCTTTGGGAAAGCATATGATCGATACCGATTCCCAATGACCAAGATTGAGAAACTTAGTGATCAAACCCAGAAGAAGACAGTGTAAAATTGATCTTGATCTTCGGGTTGACCATGGGTCTTCCAGTATGCTGGATGTACATGTATTGGGAATACCTGAGGGTGATGTGATCATTAACGATTGTATAACCATGACGCTTCCATTCTGAGGGAGTAATGAAACAGGTCTAAATTTTAGTGACCCCTTTCAGTAGAGAAGCAATCTAATCTTAGTCCAAATGTTGGGCATTGGTCTGAATGAGATTCAGATGCAATAAGAAGATTAGATTTGCGGTCTTGATTTAATCAATCATCTGTGGGAGGTTCGTAAGATCTGGATTTAAGATAAGATCTCAACATCCAAGTCACTATACGTGGAACAATACAATCGCCCTGTCCTTATCTCCACGTATCTGTGGAGAAAGCACATTATTCTTGAAGGCGTTCAAGAATAATTCATTTTGATGAACTACATATCCAAGCAAGAAGAACTTGATGATTAAATGAGATTTAATAATCAAGCATAATATGAATAAGATTCATATTGTGAGAATAATTATCCTAGATAATTAAATGGGATTTAATTATCAAGGATTAGAGAATGTGGATAACACTATCTATAATATTTGTATATCATAAATATGATTTATAATATACATATATATTGAAGAGAGAGAATTTGTGTAAATAGCATTTGTTAATTATTAATGTGGATTAGATTCACATTAATTAATTAATTGGAAATATAATTTACATATTAGTTTGGGTTGTGAAAATGATTCCCATATTTTCAATGGCATGATTGAAATATTCACAAATTAATTTGGAATTAATTTGGTGGATAATTTTGTGATAATGGTTATTACAAAATTAATTAAGAGATATTGGATAGGATAATGAGGAGATAAAACCACCACAAAAAAGGTGGCGTGCACCATGGGTGATGCCACCTATTTTTGGGTGTTTTATTTATCTCCCCGTTATCTCTATTATCTCTTGAAAATTAATTTATGTTAAATTAAATTGTGTTGATAATGTTGCAACATATATTTAATTTAAATATAAATTAATGTTGTTGGTTTTTAACCAACAACAATCATGGCCATTGATCAATACACAGATCACCATGGCCGTTGGATATATGTGTCCCATGGATTGAGATCCATTGGATCCTAAACTAATATAAAAGGAGGGCTAACCTAGCCTTTCAAGGTACATTATTTTAGAGTTGTATAAGCCTACTACTCTCTCTCTCTCATTCTCTCCCTCTCTCTTTCTCTTCTCTAAGAAGTGACTGTCCACTTTATGTTGAGAAGGAGAGTTTCTCGCCTTCGTCTTTGACGACTCGAGGATCTCCATCTTCTTTGGGGCTGCTTGCTCTAAAGGAAGACGACGGATTTCGTTTGACGAAATCAGGGGATTCATTGCTTGGATCTTCATCAAGGATTGCAGGAGGATCGCTTCTCATCATCGTGCCCGCAAGTGCATTCTTCGTGGATCGGACTTAAGACAGGAGGATCTCTTATTTGGGATCTCACGATTACAACCACGCTCCAAGAAGTATTCCTTATACTTTGTGGTTTGATGAAACGATTCGATAAATGTTCTCGTGATCATGTGGTTTCATCACTAGATTAAAAAATTTAATTTCCGCCGCATCTTGCGACTAGTGCGACTAGTTTCCCCGATCGCATACGATGCGATTGATGAGTCCACGATTCATCATCTCAATATCTTGATCTTAGCAAAATCCACGAGTAAATTCCCTAATAAATATCCATAAAATCAATAAATTAACAAAATAACTCTTGTAAATAAAACACACTAATTATTGTATATAAGATTATACAAAATAAATTAACACTAAAAAGCCGCAAAAATAAAGGAGTTTCTTGTTGACAATTAAATTCTGAACATTTTGACTATTTATTTATGTTTTTGTGAGCATCTAATAATTTATTAAAATCCAGAGAGTGAAAATCAGTGATATTTTACCCATTTACACTCTGAAATTCGCACACGCCTATATATTGCTCCAAAAATTGTGAAAAAATTGTGAATGATGCCTTTTAGTGTGATTTAATTACTGTCCAAGTTTCGTCCAATTCGGAGTTGTCTAGTGCATAAAATAAATTCTAGGGTGATTTTAGTATTTGATTTTTAATTAAATCCACATACATTATTTTTGCGAAATTTCAACTCTCCTAGATTGCTTATCTAAATATCTTTCTGAGATAAATCGCACTCTGATTAATTTAACGTGGATTTATTAGGAATTATTTACTCACTGTCACTCTGTTTCCACTAAAAAATGCATAAAAAATTCATATTTTGTCAAAAAATTCCAAAAATATTACTGTAGCTTCCTTGCATCATGTTTTCATTCCAGTATTTTTTTCATAATTTTTACTTACTGTTTGTGTGAGAAATTGCGAAAAACCCATAAAAGTGTGCATTTTTAATTGTTGTATTTTAACCCTTAAAATTCGAAAAAATGTGTTTTGTGTTCATCACTGGATTAAGATTCTAGGAAAAAAATATAATTTGGCTAAATTGGACTAATTTGACATTAAAATTAATTTGACCTTGTTGTATGCTTTCTTAGTGTCGTAATTCAACCGCAACTTGCATTAGCATTTCTTTTTGCATTAAAAAAAATCTAAAAAAAAATACCGTTTGGATATCTAGATCTTAAATTTGCGAATTAAAACCAAAGTTGTTCCTTTGCCTCCCTGAGTTCGACCCGACTTGCCGGATATAAATTAAGCCGAGACACTCTTCACGGAGATCTTCTCTTGGTTCTGACAGAATCGCTAAGTACACGTGCTACAACGAAGCCGAATTAACACCGTATCTAGCGACTCGTCAGCGATCAACACGCTTCCGTGATGCGCTTAAGGATTCCAAATATCTTCAAGTGGTATTAGAGCCTTAGGTCGAATAAGGTTTTGGATATGATCCATAGACCTTGGACGATTTGGTTTGAAAGGTCGCGAAAATTTTGTCGCATTTCAATTTTCGCACCTCTGTCTAATTGAAATTTTTCAGTACTTTTTAAATTGTTTAAACACGAAATTTCTATTGGATTTTGTTCCCCATTAAATAAGAAAACCATAGGATCTGAGTTTATGAAATTTGGATTTCATTTGCTCAAGATATGGCCTTTTGAATATGCATATATTCACTGTTGCGGGAACAACAGATCTAAATGTGATTAATGAGTTAATTACTGTTTTGATATGCCTCGAAAATGTGTGAATTATCACTTGGGTTCTTTAAAAAATTGAAAATAAAATAAAAATAATAATAATACAATTAAATTAAATTAAGGGCTAAATAAAAATAAAAAAAAGGAAAAATAAAAAATAAATAGTACATGAAGTCAAATGAAAAAGTGGTCAATATAAAAGTTGTTCGTCTCAAGAAGATCTACAACTTTCGTAAAGAATCTAAAATCAAAAGAGGTCAAATGTACAAAGTGTATTTTGGAGGTATTATATAGATAACAAAATACTATATTTTTGCATTTTATTGATATTTTTTTATTTATAATTTGATTTGATTTAATAGAAGATTAATTTATTTACAATATATACATAATTAATCTAATTTTATGGATTTTTTATAGGTTAGAAAATTGTAAAATAAAAACCACAAAGATAAACTATGTATAGAATATATAATGTCGGATTTTTGTATTTTTTTTCATTTCTGATTTTTATGGATTTAGTTTTTTATGCCAAGTTAGTTAATTAATAAAATAATATATTAGAGAAATAATTAAGTCAAGTCAGTGAAAAATGATAAGCTCAAAGACACATATTATTTAATTACAAATTTTAATCCTAAATTTAACACAATTAGTAAATGTTAATTAACATGATTTAATGGTTTTAATTAATCAACTATTAAGGGGATTTCGCTAAGATTTTCATATAAAGTAGATAAATCATGAATTCGTCACACCCCTATACTTAGATATTTACTTGTCTCCATGTAATTTTAGTGAGTTAGAAGGTTGTATCCCCAATTGTGTAAGTGCACATTCAAGACTTGTCTCATTTGGAACCTTGGTTTAGTGGTCCTACAATCCTAAGTTGAACCAAGCTCTAGTCAAAAGGAATCCGGCTTCTCTAATCATCAGAATCTCTGTCTATACATATAACATAAGATATATGACATTTAATGTGTACCAATCATGTTGGTCGAGTCGAAACTTCAGCCAAAGTCCCTAATCCAAAAAACTCTCCTCAAGAACTAATTCTCAACACAGTGAATAAATCAGTTCTTACATTCAATCTACACTCTAAGTAGTTTGTCAGACTTGAAATGTAGATGAAAGGCCAGTTGATGGAGTGCTTAGGTTTGTGTATTTTCTTCTCTCTCTTTCATTGGAACATGGATCCTCTCGAGTGCCTTATTACTCAACACATGTATATTTTTGGTCTTTGACAGTGTGTAGAGTTTGAGTTATATATACTTGTTTTCCAGGGAGTTCACCGGGTGTGTCTTCTTTAAGTATATAATATACTTACACACAGACTTGTATCGCTTACAATGTAGAGCCCTTTCGATGTACTAACCCGACTCATGGTTCTAAGTAGTTTTAGTCCTAAGCGGACACCTTAAAATGGTTAGGAGTGCTCGCCTTTGATTGAATATCTTTGAGATTGACTTGTAGTTTAAGAACTCTTTTATTCACATTTTTTGTAGGCTATCTTCACTACTTTTTTCTAAGTTAGCGCACACTAATCAATAATTATTTAATTTTATCACACTCTGGCACATAGGTCAGTATCAATACATAGCATGCGAACTTATTCACATACTGGATAGGGTTTGCTGACACTCAGGTTTCATGAAGCCTTCATCAATTTTATCCCATCCTTAAGCATCATTAAATAGGGTCTAGACTCAAATCTCCACTCCCAGTCCCTCAAGTGAAATCTCAATTCAAACTCATCAATCATGTAGTTGTGTCGGTTATGTGCTGAACCTATTTCTTAAAAGGTAGAAATTTAGAGTGCAATATAATGCTCATATCATTCAAACTTAGGTAAGTGTGGATTATTAAGTCTCAAACCCTAATGATTAAGGTCGGTTAACTTTGAATCAAAAGACCTTAAAAATTCGAGTCTTTCATTCCTCTAGTCTTGAGTGATAGTGAAAATGCCAGGGATGAAATCTTAAGTTAATTTTGTTTTTTAGATTTTTTGTAAAAATGGTTTTAATTGATTTTTTATTTTTTTAGCTTGTTATACCCCTTAATTTGTAAAAGTTTTGAAAACAAAGAAAATATGTAAAGTATACAAAATATACACAACTTGAATCCAGACCCGATTTTAATGAAAACAATTAAAGTACGAGCTATGGATAAAGTATATATACAGATCCCCTATACTTAGCTTGTGATATGTGCTCATGGCACAAAATGAAATGAAGACATAGCTTATACCAAGCATAGTTGAGTGAAAAGAAAAATAAGTCGACTTGCCCCCTATACTTAGGCTTTTGAGGGCCTAAGCATAGAATAAAAACAAGAAATGGGGTGGTTGGGGTGAGAAGAAAGAATACAGGTGATGTATACAAAATGATATCGGTCCTCCTATACTTAGGCTCGGGTCATCCTAAGTATGAAAGAGCAATTACAAGTGGAAGACAAGAAGATCATGGGTGGATATACAAATGATCGGTTGAATCTATCAACTGCACTAGGAGGATGGCTTCATTTATCAAGGTTTCATACAGGATGAGGGAGCCTTCCGTCTGATTCTGTGTTTTGTGGTGAAGGAGATCTGCTCAACCTGAAACTAATTGCTCATTTGATTCGATGAAGTGCTTA